>BGPR01000219.1:501907-532563 GCA_013235015.1 Araneus ventricosus
GATTGAAAACAAACTTCATTCTGTAAAACCTGTTGAACAGTTTTGGCCATCTTTAACAAATATAAATGGCAAGAGCAATGGAATTTAGAGATTGAAAACAAACTTCATTCTGTAAAACCTGTTCTACAGTTTCGGTCATCTTGAACAAATAGAAAAGCCGATACTCTTTTAACCCGCCTCTGAAACGGGCACGCTCGATTTGCTCACCGTCATTTGTTGTTAGGAGAGCGGGCTCCAGTTTGTAATTGTATCATGTCTGTTCACCATATCTTGTCAGAGTGTCCAAAATTTAATGCGCAACGTTTACATTTTTTTCAACACTACGGCAATTTCTTTGTGTACATTACGGGGAAAGACTCCCCATGTTAATCTTTTCTCTTTCTTGAAGTCCTTGGGTTTTATTCTTTCATTTAAACAATTATCAGCTTTTACTGAAACTCTTTTTTCATCAATTGCCTTACCTTCTTAATTTTGCATTCTTACTTTGATCCAGTCTCACCATTTTGTATGGCGCAGCATAGTCAATATCCTGGCTCTTGCGCCAAGAAAACCAAAACAGAAAAACCAATTTGAACAAAAGATTTTGGCGTTCGAATGAAATTAATCAACTTAAAATTTTTAAATAACCTTCATTATTTATATGAAATAATGAAAACAAATTTAACTCTTTAATCCCGAGGCGACTTTTATCTTCTAGCTTCTTTAAAGCCGGGACTTTTTCAGAGGAAGCGACAGAAATTGGACTCTCGCAGCATGAGTGGTCAGTTACCCCGCCCCCTGCCATAACCTTCCCATAAGGCACACGGAAATGGGCTGTGCTTGGAAAGGATAATTGGACCTTCTCACAGCGAGCTTATCTCCTAAGCGATCTCAGAACCTCACCTGCCCTCAAAAGATGGCGACCGCCTCAGACCGGCCTTCGACGCTCTTAAGGGGAAATTTTTAGATCGCCCGGTGTGAGAGGGTTAAATACTTAGATAGGGATCAAAACTTCGCATTTTATGGAATTTTGGTTTGGTTAAAATATTTTTATTGATAAAATCGCATATATCACAGAATTGTTACGTAGAAACGCAGTTGCTTAAAACGAAATCCACGCAAAGGTGCATCACTATTCTATATATGAAATAAAAACTCAAAACTTTTGGGCAACTGATTTTTGAATGTTTCTTTTCATTCATAATTCGATGACAAACAGATTAATTATTAATTCCACTACAAGGGTGAAATCCTAATGGCTTTTTGCTACGTGTGGTGTTTGATTTACGACATTTTGATAAAATAGCGACAATATATGGTGTCTGTAAGGAAAATGTTAAAAATGGATTCAATATTTGAAATACTTTCACAAGCATATCGTCACTGTTATATTAAAATGTCCTATATCAAATATGCCAAGCAACTTTATTGATGCAAAACACTAGGTAAACCATTATAGGTTAACTACATCTACTCTCAAATTGTTGTATGTGATATGTGATTGCTGTATGTTGCCATAAAATGCCATATGTCACTAGCGGTTCCGGCTGTTACATCAAAGTTTCATATGCGTGGTTTTTGACGTACGGCATTTTGATATAATAGCGAGAGTATATGGTGTATGTAAGGAAAATATTAAAAATGATTTTTTTTAAATTTTTTCACAAGCATATCGTCACTATTATATCAAATGCCATACATCAAATATGCCAAACGACTTTATTGAGGCAAAACACTTCTATAGGTTAATACATATGTCCTCATATTGTTATATGTGATTGCTGTATGTTGTCACAGAATGCCATCTGTCACTAGCGGTTCCGACTGTTACATCAAAATTCCTTATGCTTTGCTATGTGTGGTTTTTGACGTACGATATTTTGATATAACAGCGTCAATATATGGTGTCTGTAAGGAGAATGTGAACAATGGATTTATATTTAAAATCCTTTCGCAAGCATCAGTTTTTTTCACCCCACCAGTTGCCTAGTGGATACAGCTGGTACCCACTAGGCAACTAGGTAGGTAGTTGCCAGTAGCACGGTACAGCTGGGGAACCTGAGACGGGGGAGGACGGTTATGTGTTGTATCTTCTGGCTGTCCTCTTAACGAACATTATTCAAAAACTATTAGACCGATGTGCTCTTTACAACTCTCAACCAACAATTAGTTGGCTAGCCACTTGAGAATTTCTTCATTTTCCTCTAAACGAAACATAGGTGTAGACCAGTTTCTCCAGAAAGTCCTCCAGGAAGGTCACCTACGCCCATTTTAGAGCTAAATCAGACGGCTACTTAGGTGCTCTAGGATTGCTTTAACCAGAATGTAAATGCCGCATTTCTCCTTTATTATGAGTCCTTGACTCTTGGACTTGGTTAAATGGAGGCTGGACTAACTGGGATTGGAATTAGTACAACCAAATTTATTTCAAAATTATTTTGTGTATTGTAATATTACATGGAATGTATATTCACGAATGGAATGTTTGAACCGCTCTTTTCTCTTTATTTATTTAAGACAGAATGTTGGACACGTGTCACGTGACCTCATTTCCGCCTGAGAATGACGCATCATTCGAGATAGCCCGTGCAAAGCTGGGCCAAGCAACTAGTATTATATATTAATTAGCAATTAAAAGCATGAAAGATTTCGTTTCTTAAAAGTGGCTTGGATTGATCGTAAATAATTCAGATCAATATATTTATGCAAACGATTTGTAAAAATTAAGTACATAAAAGTTAATTATTCATTGATGTTTTCTGTCAGGTTTCTGAAAGTACGAAATTTATTATTCTACAGTAGCCCTGTTTGAAACATAAAAAAGAAATGTGCATAGATATTTCCAGAAAGCGAATGACCAAATAAACGTTTCTCCTTCTGAAAAGAGAACTTTTAAAACGACAGAAAAAGCTACCGATATTTTTATAGCACATATCGGGAAGGAAAATAACCTCAGTGCGCGAAAAAAATAACTACCGCCTCTTATAATCTTTCAAAATTTATACGCTAGCTTAAAAAGAGGGGGTTAAAAAAGAAATATTTCCTTTTTCCCAAAGAACTTTATCCCACGCCTCGTGATCGAAGAAAACAAGCATGTATCCTGCAAAAAATTCGATACAAGACCCGGAAATTCGAAAGCCTAATTCCTGTTGAAATACTCTTCCCCGGAAATGACGTCAAGTCGTACGTGTGACGTGTAGGAATCGTTTTATGTGATTGGTTTTGACCTATCCGGATCTGAATGGGTTTTTTTCGGACAGAAATTCTCGCTTTCGTGATTGGAACACGAAGCACTCTACTTGTTTGTTATCAATAGTAGTATTCAAAAGGAATTTGGTTTTATGTTTAGAATGATAGGATTTTCTTCGTGGGGTTTATTTTTCCCCCTCTTTTAAAAAATGTAGGCGGATCTAAATATATTTTTAGTCTTCCGAGCTATTTATTATTTTTTTATTTTAACAGTGTCAACAAATTTTTTTAATGTTATTCTTTTATTCATAATTACTTAATTAAACAATGTATAATTAGCCGTTTGTGTACAGTCAGGAACCAATAATTATTTTACGGATTTCAAATTTCCTATTACAAATTGTACCTAAATGTGCGCTACGCGGTATTGAACCAACTCCAATTCGTTATACAAAAGATTACTCATAACGCAATAATTGATTTTAGAACAATACTGCATTAAAATTTTTTATGTAATGTTTTAGAAAAATAGTTTTTCCTGGAAATGTCTGATTGGCATTGCACAACTACGTCTATTTTTTACATAAGCAATATTTAATGCAACCGGCGGGAGTGGTCTCCCCAAAACTTTCTCGTATGCTTCTCCAAAAAGGTGCTGTTTCCCCTCTCCCAGCGTGGATAAGAAAATTCGAACTAATTGTAACCCAGAATCTAATGACTATCAGAAGGTTTTTCATTGTAGATTATAGTGATCGTAAAATATTTAGGTGAGAATCATATTCAAAGAGATGCGTGCCGATAAAAACACATACTGCTTCCACTCTTGCTGGATCAAGGACTAAGTGACGTAATCCTTCTGCGTGCACAAAGATTGCTACCAGTACGCATGCGCATGTAGAATAGAAAAAGGCAGTAAAAAGAATGAGCGTCTCTAATTCAGTGGAGAAAAAAAGCTTGAGAATCGGAAACTTGGAGGCGAAAGCCGTGGGTAGAAGCGGAAAGCATCAGCGCAAGTGAATCGCGCAGTTACGCAATAACGGCCTCACGTCATTGTGTGATGAGAAAAGACAAATAGGCGATTTGAACAACTTTTTTTCGACCGATTGAAACAAAAATTGGGCACAGATCTACAATTAATGCTAGCAGGCCTCATACCAACTTTTATTTATCATTGCTGTAGGGTTTACGAGTTATGTTATAATGTTTAGAGGTATGCGATTATACAGACCGACAGACAGTCAACCCTTTGTCGGATTTGGCCCACAATTTTATACGGTCCTACATTCATGACAATAAAACTGTGTACCAAACTTTATCCATCTAGTTATTCAAGTTTTTGAGTTATAGTGTTCACATGAAAGTGGTCAAACAGACAGACTTCCCGTGGACGGATTTTGTCCAAAATTTGATAGAAACCTACAAATTATGTGTAAAGATCACATACCGAATTCCAAACACAATTTTGGTATTATGTCTGTGTGTCTGTCTGTGAACACGATAACTCGAAACATATTAGAGCTACGGAGATGAAATTTGGTATGTGATCTTTACATATAATTTGTAGGCTTCTATCAAATTTTGGACAAATTCCGTCAACTGGAAGTCTGTCTGCCTGTCCTCGTTAATTAATAACTCAAAAACTTGAATAGCTAAATGGATATAATTTGATACACAGTTTTATCATCAGAAATATAGGTCCGTATCAAATTTTGGGCCAAATCCGTCAAAGGGTTGACTGTCTGTATAATCGCATACCTCTAAACATTATAACTAGTAAACCCTACTGCGTTGATAAATAAAAATTGGTATGAGGCCTGCTAACATTAATTGTAGATCTGTGCCCAATTTTCGTTTCAATCGGTCTAAAAAAAGTTGTTCAAATCGTCTATTTGTCTTTTCACATCACACAATGACGTGAGGCCTTTAATGCGTAATTGCGCGATTCACTTGCGCTCCTTTCCGCTTCTACCCACTCCTTTCGCCTCCAAGCTTCCGATTCCCAAGCTTTTTCCTCGACTGAATTAGTGACGCATGTTCGTTTTACTGCCTTTTAGCGTATTTTTTTCTCCACATGAGTTAGGAGTATACGAGAAAGTTCAGGGGAGGCCACTCCCGCTGATTTTTTATCAAATTATACAAGAAGGTCTGGTAACACTAATTAACTGGAGTTCAAATTGCTGTATCAATGGCGGTGACTCGGGGGGAGGGACAGAGAGAGCTGTCGCCCGCCCCCACTTTTGGCGGGAAACAATTAATTTTTATTTAATTTTAGCTGCTTAAAACTAGGAATTACAAAAAATCAATACTGTTCATGAAAGCTAGCTATTTTTGCAACTAAATATTTAAATTTTGATATGTACCCCCTATACTGCCGGGTTCTTTTAGGTGTCTCTAAATTTTTGCCCCCTACTATTGCCACCCAGTCGCAGCTATTGTGCGGTATTCTAAGAATTCGTTAATTTGCATTAAAGGCCATCTGTTTTATTTTTAAAATATGGAGTTTAAAGATTTTTTAAAATCTTAAATATTATCAAATAGAAAATACCTTTTTCCCTTCAGTATAGAGATAGATATAATGCAATTTATAAAGTCAATATAGAATGAAATACCATGTAAACTCAGAAGTATGTTTGATATCCTGATAATTTAATTCAATATAGATAATATTATTGTTAGATAGATTATATTCATTGTAGATAATAAATAAGATCAATTCTATAACTAATTTAAATATGGATTTCTATATTTAATTTTTCTGGGTTTTGTATACATGGTGGTTATGTATGTAATCGCTTTATGTGAAAAAATACAAATTTATAAATGATAATGCTAATTTTAAACACTCAGATTTGAGCTGGAAGTTCGACTTCCTGCTATTCTAGTCGCTATCGAATTCAGAACCAACTGAGCACTTACATACAACCTTTAATTGCTTACCAGAGCTTGAATGAAGAAAATACTAGTTTCCCAATTGTTCAAATTAAATGAAAATAATTTCTAGAAAACTTGTGTCATGAAATGCAAGAATGTTTTCCAGGTTTAAAAAGTTAGTATAAGTTGTTTTCCAACACGTTTTTTTTTTTTTACTTTTGTTTGAATGCATTCTAAAATCCGGATAGGGAAAAAGAAGAAATCTTCGCTTACCGTGTTCTACACGTCCACTATCTCCATACTAAAAAATCAAAATATATAATTTTAGATATTTCAGAATGTTATTTTTTACGATATGGTATTAATATATTGGATGCTTTATCATTTTTCCAACCGTTATTTTCTTCTTTTTAACTCCTCAGCACAGACAGGTTAATATGAATATTTCTTTCAATCCCCTGCAAAGAAAATGCATTTTTCTTCGTGTATAAAATTGAGCATTTTAACTTTTTAAATGCATTTGCTTATGTAGGACATTTCCTTAAATATATCATGAGTACTTCAACAAGCATTTATTCCTCAACATTAAAGTCGAAAACTATTTTTGTTACGCTTTAAATGAATTTCACTTCCTTCCTATTATCGTTGCCTCGCAAGCACTTTTGCAAACATGTACTTACATTGATTGCAAAGCTACATAAGACTTAAGAGTAAGCAAATCTGTCGTGGCTCATAAAAACGAAATAAAACTCTGCGTTATAATTTTCGTTCTCACTCACAGATTCATCGTAAAATTTTTAGAGAAGAATATCCTATTTAAATTTACAGCCGTTTTTACTTACAAAATTTCCCATGACAATTCCCCACAACTCAGATTTCTTTATTGCCTCTAATACAAAGAAAGGTGTAAGAATAAGAATCCGATTCGATTTTTAAAAAATGTTCCTTTGTCATTTTAAAGACTTTTTTATGCGAAGCGGATGCAATCGCATTAGGGATGTGAAATTTCTTTGCGACAAAACTACTTTTGGATTTTTCTAAAACTATTCTGCGTATTTAATAATTGTTTAAATATCTATTTGAAAATACGTTTTGACATTTTTACATGAGATATATAGGATGAACATAGTATCACATTTTAAAATCTCGGAAACAGCAAATCAACCTTGTTCTTTTGAAAAAGTGAATATTTGGTTGCACCCTGTAATATTGGTACTTGTTTAAAAATATTTCAAAAAGCTTTTTTTTTTCTGATTTACAAAATATAATTCATAGAAATAGAATTCACAACTCCGCAAAGTTAGTTCTCAAGATTTTCATGAATTTCAACATTTAGAACTCACTTACTCAGACAAAAGCCATTTTCAGAATGATGTCTGTCTGTTTTTGTCCTTATGCGCATACAAACTGTCTAAAAATTGTAATAATTGTGGTTGTGCATTACAAATATAATAGCCCAGATCTGTCTCTTAGTAACGCTCTGACGTCACCAGCAATAAAACTCGCGCTATAACACTGCGAGACGTTAAACAGCATTTTTCCATTGTTAGAGAACCTAAATTTCAGTAATTTTAAATTTAAAAGAGTAATTGTCGTCTCAATCTCAAATTGAATAGCTCTAAAATAGTGAAATAAAATTGTCTATCGATTGATATAAAATTTATCTCGATATGATCAATATTTCCCGAGACATTTTAAATTATATTAATCATATATTTCAAATTAATTTCCGTTTTTCAATAGAAAGTGGCAAATTACGTCAGTGGTCTATCAATGCGCATGATATAGTTTGGACGCCAGGATGCATCTCATTATTTATTGCAATCGTGATGATATAATTTGATAATATTTTATGGAAGCGTTTGACAAGTAGAGAAGTGCTTTGTTTTCATTAGAATTTCGAAAAAGAATTCCTTTGAAATTTTAACTTTTGACTTACGTTTGATAAGATGAGAATTTCATGGTTATTAAATTATAATAAAATTGTTAAACAACGAAAAATACTTCAGACGGAATGTTGGTTACCAAAATGTTTTTTGAATAAAGAAATATGTAAATAATATGTAAATAAAAAATATTTCCTGTCATAAAACATATGTCTATTTTATTTGTTTTCAATCAATGTTAAACATTTTTCTCGCATATATATATATATATATATATGTATGTATAAACACGTCAAATTTAACAGGAAATCTCTCGAATGAAGAGGCAATTTGCTCCCATGAAGGGTGCTTTTCTAGTCCTGTAATATTTATCCTTAAAGAATATTGTGTATAGTTTTTTCTGCTTTAAAAACATAATGTATAGATAAATTAAAATAACAATTCAAACTCAGATCTGAAGATGTTGATAAATTTCGACATTTAGGACGCCTTCACTCAGACAAAAACGATTATTGCAATTCCATCTATTTGTCCTTGTTTATATAGCCCTATTCATCATACCCATACAACTGTTTAGTTATTGTAATGACTGTAGGCGCAGGAGTTCGGGAAGGAATTACGGCCTAGTCTATGTGAACGTGATAATTCAAGAAAAACAGTTTTTAAAAACACACTTATATTTGTATACTAAAAGGCAGAATTTTTTTATTATTTTAATTATATGAAACTTCTTTGTCTTCAGTTCAAAATTCATTATTCCAAATATTATGGAATTTTGAAATCATTTTTTTTATCAAATCCAATACTAGATGCCGCCACATGTACTTAGTGTACAAAATTTCAAAACTCTAGTGTATCAGGAAAATTGATTACAAAATTCCGCTTTTACAGACACGAAGCTAGTGAATTTAAATAAAAGTAAAACACAGCACTAATACTTTGCCTTGGGATCTATTTATCATTGTTACGGAAATGTATCAAATGTAAACTTCAAACAGCAATACTGCTCTTCTGTTTTATAATTTATGATATACAAGACAACATTCTAAATGTATAATAATGATTCGGTGTTAATTATTTACTGTCTAATGAAGAGAACATTTGTGATGAAGTTTGCCTCAAGAGCAGAACATTTATTCAACAATGCTGTTTGAAAGATGCCCCATTGCGCACACTTTAAACAGTGTTTGCTTTAATAAATTTACATTCTAATTAGCAGTTCCCAAGTCTGAAATGCTGAATAATAATTCAACAGCCAGCATTACACCAACCTAATACCACCTGCGAATAAACATTTCTCAGGACAATCATCTTTCATCTATTTTTGAGCTGGCTTCGAAATAATTTATTGACTGCCATCAGAATAATTTCGAAAAGTTTACCTGATATTTAATCTCTCCCTCTAGCTTTCTAAATTTATTCCGTTGCCTCCATTGTCATTTTAGTAATCCTGGAAAAGTTTTAATTAGTTCGATTAGCTGTCTTCCCTCGTCATTCGGATAGAAGCGATAACAATTTCTCCAAGAGTCATTCAACTCACTGTTAAAATATCGTCTGATATCTCTGGAGTGGCAATTTTAAAATTAAACAAGAACGGAACTAAGCCATTCACGAATGTCCGGGCCATTACAGAATATTTTAATCCAGACGAAACCTTGCCCATTCACATACATCCGAATATCCATTTTCTAAATCATTCAAATTAATCCAGGCCTTCAAAATAGAGAATAGCGTCGTATTTCACTGGCTAGATGCAAGATTTTATGCCTGTTGTAGGAGCTGCCGAAATAGCTACTGGCTTTGCTGCAAGATTCTGGGAATTGTCTCCAAACGTGACAGGCCACCGTATTCGACTTGTTGTCGAATCTTCAACCTAGCTGTTTGATATTTACTTCTAAGTAAGCTCTCTGCATTAAAATGTATAAGATAACCCAGAAATGGTATATTGTCGCTCAGAGTGCAAAACTTCCTATATAAAATATTCCATGCAGTTCAAATCCACTAGTCGGTACCCCTTCATATCGCCAACGGATGCCAAGTCGCTAATGCAGAAAAGCAAGATGGCTGTTAAGGTATATAATATCGGAAATAGAGCAAACACAACCCATAAACATTCGAAAAAACAGCAGAAAATGTATGAATTATCTGATAAAAATGAAAATTCGTTTAAACTTTGAATAGGTTATCTTTAACTATGATCGCATCAGTGCACTATTCACGTTAACAGCCATCTTACTTTCTGGCATTGGCGACTTTGGCATCCGTTGACCATACGAAGGGATACCAACTTGCGGATTTCAACGAAATGGAATTTCTAATATACCACCTTTTTGCACTTTCATTTAGTGACGATATGTAATCCTCTATGTCTAGAAATACTCTAGAACGTATTGCTGTTTTATTTATTATCGTCGTTATTATTTTCTTAGTTGTTCATTGGAACTCAGAGGTATATAGTGTTGTTATTAAAGGTTACATTTAATAACATGAATGCTCGATTTTTATGAATTTATTGATGTTAATATTTTGCATGATTTTGCTTGTACCTCAATATTATCAGACCATATTATTATATATACCCAGACCCTCAATATTTGGACATCCATAAAGAAAACTGAATCTCCGTGGTGTGCTTGATAATCAGTAACTTTCAGTGGAGTTAGCAAATTTATGAGTGTGTTATATTTTCGATTTATTAAGTTAGTGTAAGCCGATAATTTGAAAGATACAATTATTTATAAATTTTCATAATTGGATTAGCGTATCATAATACAATACCATTTATTATTTTGGGAAGCATAGATTATAAAATCTAACTAAAAAGAAATTAATTTAATAAATTGCAGAGCAGATTGTTTGAAAATCAGAAACCTATGAATAGTTTATTTGATGTAAAATTTCAAGTAAGACGAAAAGAGAATAACATATTAATTAACTAATAATATCTATCCGTTATTTTTTGTTTAAAACTACTTTATTAGATAACAGACTGCTCTAATTATGAATTCAAGCTCGTATAATTTTTTGTATTTAGTACCTATCAAATAATATTAATAATTCTTAACAAATTCTCTTCAGCTAAAAAGGCTATTTTCTCCTATTCATTCCAAAATTCTTTTCAATCTGTATTAAAAAAGAAAGAAAAATTGCCATCAAAAGATAGTCTAGAACTATTTCCGATCTGATTCTTTCAAGACAAAAAAATGCCGTCCTCCTAGAAGGGCTTCCAAATTTTCTGTAATGTCATTTATAAATTTTTACTGCTGCGAAAGATATTTTAAAGATTTTTGGATTCATTTCTTTAAGCCAAAACTTTTGCAGTTAATGTCAGGTGGTAAATTATCTGTATTGTAATGTATAAATTATCAGTGCTTCATAGAAATTTTGTTAAATTTTGGTTTCATTTCTTTTAAGCCAAAATGTCTTAAAGTAAGTGTCAGATATTAACTTTTGTGCATTATAACAATAGTAAACCTTTAAAATTTAATATCAACGTCATCTGCTCCGCTACCAGTTAAATACGAAGAGCTGGCCTATAAATATACTCCAAATTTTGTTTCTTTTCCTTTTTGAAAAACAAATATCTTTGTCTGAATAAAAGATTTAGAAGAAAAAATAAAAAAATAGTTCAAATTATACTACCAGAAGGAATTGATTTCTTCGCTCGAATATTTAAAAGAAATGACGGACAAATAAATCCATAGAATATCATTTACCGTTTGGAGAGGAAGATAGAAACAAAAAATGTGCCAATTTCAGGGGGGTTTTCCTATGATTTGGGGTGGGTTGTGTGCTTTTAAGCCCCAGAAAGGACAAAGAAACTTCGTTTATCCCTATTTAAAAGTCAACATTCCATGCGTACTAAGGGAATTTCAGCTTAGAATTGAATTAATTCTTCTGAGCACCAGCGAGCAATAACTGGAAACGCTGGGTTTTATTTTGTTTTTCCTTTGTTTTTTTCTTTTTTTTCAGTGTTATTGCACAAAACGATAAGATATGCAAGGGGTTTAAAAAGAGCTGGTGAACTCAGAGTTTCTTAACCTCCGTTCATAATTTTTTTCTGAAAGGTAAATTCATTGCAAATTACAACCTAATATCATTGATTGTGCCAATTTAATTTCTAATATCGGATATTGAAATTTTAAAGAAACTTTCGTAATAATTTTTAAAAATTTAAAGGGTATTCGAAACTATAGTCCGAAACATCGTAGCATGATAATGCTTGATTCGTCTGTCTTTGTGTTATTTTCAAAATTTTGAGCTTAATTCTGGTAACCATAATGTGCACGAAAAATCTTCTCAATGCGCGGGTGTATGAACGCAGTGAATAAAAAATCGAAAAAATATTGTAAAATATATTTAAAAATCTATTAAAATTAGAAAAAACAATGCACGGAAAAAAATTGGTGTCACTGAAAATCTATTTTTTTAACATCTGAACGTTGTGTAAAAATGGTTTTTGAGCTGTAATTTGCTCCGAAGTTATTGAGGGAAAACGTTGAAATTTTGATTAATTTTTAATTAAAGATACAAATAAAGTTCTGGAAAACCCTTTCTTAGGGTTTATCCCAAGAACTACATGCCAAATTTGTTAGCTTTTTGTCCAACAGTCTACCTTGTAAAGGGTTCTGAACGATTTTGTCATGACGCAATTTATAGATAGTATCCACCTTATAAATATTATCATGTTAAAATACAGGTGTTATTACAGTTAGGCTAGATTTTAATCCGTGGTGGCAAAAGTAGATTGGCAAAAAATTTATAGAGACTTAAAAGTACTCCGGAGTATAGGAGGTAGACAACAAAATTAAAAATTTAGTTACAAAATTAGTTGGGTTTTCCGGATTCAATTGTTTTTTAAAACTCCTAGTTTTACACAGCTAAAATGACATAAAAATTTACTTTTTTGAGCTAAAAGGGGGGATTCCTCTTGTGCTAATCCATCACTGTGCCAAATTTGGTCCCGGTAAGTCCAACGGTCTGGGCGTGCATAAAGAACAAGATAACGAATATACATACATGCATATTGTACTTACATACTCAAAAAAATTTGCTATTTGATAGATAGAGATTTTGATTATTTTTTCCATGAATAAATAGTATATATATTGCCTTAAGTGTACAAACAATTGTATTATTTCCCTTACCTTTTCTTGCTGAATCTCTGTAACAAAACGTCAGATCGAAGTCATAGGTGAAAAATTAGCAATTGTTACGAATAAATAAAAAAATCGTTTGAAATAATTGTTAGGGTTGCTGCTTCTCTACAGCTCCAATGGTCGAACCATCACTACTGATTTGGCATTATGTTACGAAATTTAGCAGTCCTACTCATAGCGTAACATTTTCTGGCATTAGCCAAATCGTGCATTTTCGAAATTTTGCATTTCATCTGATACTAAATAGAATGACGATAAAATTTGTAAATTGCAAATGTAAAAGTGAAACGCCGAGCAATTTGACAAAATAAAATTCATGCGCCTGGTTTGACATTTTTCACATTAAAAAAATGTAAACAATTAAGTTTAACCTTCAGATTTTAATTAACATTTTTCACCGGAAATGGCTCTATTCACTTTTTTGTTTTAAAAAATTTTAAATCTGATATTGATTTTCAAATGAAATTCTTATTATTCAAGTTTCGAATTCTAAGAATTTATCTGAGCAAGTGAATAAGTTAATTTCGTATATCAACGGAATCCACTTCTATTGAAATCGAGAACTGACTATTAAAACATTTTATGGCTGTTTTATCCATTTGATTTAAAATTAAAAAAGAAAAATCACTTTTTTCTATTAATTAATTGGGTGAATCGAAAAATAGTGAAATAAATTATCTGAAGCTTAATTTCAGCATTTCTAATTATAAAAAAACTACTTACCGTAGCAAGTTTCAAAATCCAGTAAGAAGAAGAGAATTATCTCTTAAGAAAACTTTTGGGGAAAAAATTTTTTCTCGAAGAAGAAAAATATCATGCTCCACGTTCTTTGGTTTTAATTAAAATATTTTTAATCAAAGTAATTGAAATTTGTTTGGTTTTTTGAAAAAGATATTGTAAGGAATAACCGGAGTTGTCACTGGATTAATTTCTTAATTGTTTCTGTCGGATTGAAGGATTCATTTCGATGCTTTTATGCTTGAAAAAAAGCTTTTAAGAACTTACTTTTACATGAAGTAGAATTTTGAAATAAACTTTTTATGCTCCAAAAGTTTTGGATTAGATGGCAATGTTGACTAGAAGGAATTTTATTTAATTTTTTTTATCAATGTTTAAAAAAATTAGAGTAGTTTTAGTTTGTTTTTATTTTAATGGCTGGATATTCATTTTTAAAGTTGATGTTTTTCAAACTGCTTTTTAAAGGATATTTTTTATACGTGAAAAATATTAAACATTTTTTCTATTAGCACCAAAGCAATTTTCTTTCAGATATGAAACACCTGTAAAATTATTTTTGCTAATTACTTTGGCAGCTTAAATAGTCTGCTGTTTTCTGTATTTTATGTTGAAGATGGAGTGGTTTACAATTCATGCTTTCGAGATTCCAATTTATATATTATTTACTCGAAATATTTTATATCTGAGAATTTCCAATCATTTTATCGTAGCAATTTAATTATATTTCTTTTATTTTAACTATCAATGTATGCGTCTGAAAAGAGTTGAATAATTACCCGTTTGAAGAATGACATATTTGAATGATAGAGATAGTTAACTTATAATTAGGAGCGTAGTCCAAAAAATAACTTTACAAAGCATTTATTTATATTCTGTAAGCTTGAAGTTAGACAATATATAACTATAGCAAAATATTTATTTGAAGTGGCAATTTCTTATCACTTGGTAACATTTCTCACTACTATTTGCTAAAAAGTGCCAGATAAAGATGGAGGATCGTCTAGAGCAGCGGTTCCCAACCTATTTGGTCTTGCGGAACGCGGACCACCTGTTGTATAAAAAATATTTTACGGCCCACTAACTAAATATACTAGTAAAAACATACAAACACATATAATACATTTATATATTATATGCACGTATATGTCAGCAATTAGTAAAGCTTACTGTAAAAGGAATAAAAATATATTGGTTATTAAGTGAAAAAACAAATGAGTACTCATGAAGCTTCCCTGACTTTGATTTTTGACTAGTGTTCTGCGGCCCACTAATACGCCATCCGAGGCCCATGGGTTAGGAGCCGATGATCTAGAGCAATGTCCCAAGCAGGAATTTCGCGCTGTGATTCGATTTCTCAAAGCGAAGAACGAGTCAGGTGCTGAGATTCATCGTCAGTAGGCGGAAGCCTATGGGGAAAGCCTAATGGATCGGCAGAGTGTTGCAAATTTGTACACCGAATTTCGAACCAAGAGTATCTTAATATCTTATTTTTCCACTATCATTTTTCCATTTGCACTTTGTTTTTTTCTTAACTTTGTTTTTCCTGTTAGCTTGTCTAACTGACACAAGTGAAAGAAAGCAAAACTAGCAGTAAATATGAGCGTTTTAATCATATATATACATATATATATATATATATATATATATATTATCAATTTTTAATAATCAATCAGAATTTAATAATCTATTTTCAGCTGTAAAGCATTTCAATGAGTAAATACGTGAATTCTTTACGCAAACATTTTTCCCTTAAGCATTCAAATAGGAAATGATTTTTATTTTTATATTTTAGAAAGAGTTTCACTTCCTCCTTATTGTTTTTAGCATGAAGCGCATTTGCAATCTGTGATAGCATTGATTGCAAATCTGTTAACACCTTAAAAATAAATATATCGTGAGTCATAAAATTCTCCAAAAATTAAATAAAACTCTCCTTTATAATTTTTTTATTACATTGAGATCCATCGTAAAGTTTGTTAAGAAGAAAATATCCTATTTAAATTTACAACCTTTTTCACTTACTAAATTTCCCATGACAATTCTTTACTACTTATATATGTTTAACACGTCTAATACAAAGAAAGGTATCGGAGTAAGAAGGCGTTTTGATTTTTTTTAAAATAGTTTTTTTCTTGTCATTTTAAAGGTATTTTTCTTCAGGTGTGAAGGATATGCCATCATATTAAGAGCGTGAGATGTTTGTATTACGATACTGCCTTTTGATTCCTAATATAAATATTGAGAATATTTATTTGTACTTAAATATTGATTTGAGAAATCCTTTTGATTAATTTATTTTTACTTAGAGAGTTTCACAGTAAATTTATAAATCATCAGCCTTCGTCTTTCTTCACGATAGATATCGAAAAACTTTTACCACTTTGGGACATTTGACTTGACAATGGGGGTGATAAATGGGGGAGGTCTCTCGGAAGCTCATTACTATGTTTCTCGATTGCTGTATTGTTCATTTCCCTAAAAAATATCTGTAGATTTTCTTACACAAGTTAATGTTTTATTTGAACTACCCTTATATACAGGGTGTCCCAAAAAAGTGGAACCAGCGTTTATTTCCTTAAATATTGATCCTAGACATATACTTCCAATTACAAAGTTTCATCAAATAAGGTAAGAATTTGTATGGAAATACTTTGATATCCAAGGGTCATTGATAATAAAAAGGTACAAAAATTTAATTTTTATACAGCCCCTTTACAGCAAAAGTCTCAATTAGTAAAATGTTGTTCTTACACTATATGCCCAAAAGTCTTCTTATATCTCTGTTAGAAGCCTGCAACTTTGTATGTGAATAGATGAATGTACACTATATGCCCAAAAGTATCCGGACACTTGCAGATTTTCACATTTTTTAGAATTTCTCCGGAATGGTTTAACCGACTGCCTTTAAACTTCGGACATGTAAAGAATAAACAATAACTCACATTTTACATTGAAGATTCGGTCCTGAGGGCAATTAGGGGACCGTCTACAAACTGATAAAGACAAAAACGTTTTTGGCCCACCCCGCTTCACAGAATACTGATAACAAGATGAAACTTTCAGAAATTGTAATGTTTAATGTGCATAATATTTACAGGAATTTTTGTAAACTCAGCGCAAATATTTGGGAAGACATAAAGGTTTTCTTAAAAAATCTCAAATTTTCCCACCTGTTTTTTGCTTATAACATGCAGAGTTTTCTGTTATATTATACGAAACTTACAGAAAAGATGACAATATGTTAGAGAAGCATTTGTGTAAAACTTTGGAAAAGAATTGTTGAATATTACAGGAATTATGAGCAATTTTAGTAAATAGTGTTTTACTGCGCATGCGCGAAACATAGTGTAATTTTTCTTTCACAACTTTAAAGCCAGATATATAAGGCAACTTATATAAAAAAAAAATTCAGTTCAATATCATTAGTATTCAGAAAGATATCGGCATTACAACGAGCAGAATTTTAGCTCCTGTCGAAGAGAAGCTAAAAGATGAGGGGTTGTACACAAATTGATATTTTTTAAACTTATATCTTTAAATAGTTATATTGAATTGTATAGTGGTTAGAATTTGCTGAATACCCATGAACACATCTAATATTCGTAACGAATAAAAAAATATATATGTAGAATTATTAAAATATTTTAAGAAAAGAAATGAATTAGATAAAAAATCGTTTCGCCATAAAATAAATATATTTAAAAATATCGTTTGGCCGTAAAATTGTAATATGCAACTTGTTAATAATCATGTAAATAATATAATTAAAGTAATAAAATGTTTGTTATTTATAGTGCCTAATTAGCTGGAATTTAAGTTATGCACGTAATTGATAAGTGTTCATGGGTATTCAGCAAATTCTAACCACTATACAATTCAATATAACTATTTAATTATTATGTGCAAAACACCAATGAAAAGATTAATTCCCGCGCATGTCTCTCATTAAAAACATTATTGCGCAACCAAAACAAATGTTCTCTCATCTCCGTTCTTGCCGGCAAAAAGTTGGCGATCCTAAAAGAAGGAAGTAAGTCGGCATCGTCGAATCCAGATTAACCTAAAAAAGAAAATACGAGTTTTAAAAATAATTTTAATGAGTTCTTCAACTCTAAAAGACGAGTCGCTATTGGTTGTAGGTAAAGCTTAATAATACGCACAAATCTAAGAGCAAATAATTCAGTATTCTTGTTCAATATTAGGCTATTTTCCTGTTATACCTTAAATTTTTATTTTCTCAAGTTCCTTCTATTCTTTATAAAGTCGATAGTTACAACTATCTGCCAATGAAATTGAGTAGCAGTATGCGTCTTTGGCAATTTTTTTTCAATCCGCGATGATTGGATAATATACTACTTGACAAATATTTGCATTTCCCTGTTTTCCTATGTTGAATAAATTTGCATTTCTGCAATAAACTTCTCCATATAAACATGTGAGCAGCCCCTTGAAATTTAAAAATTAACATTTCTCGATAATTTTTGCAGATAGAAATGTGAAACTTAGTTTATACATAGATGAGGGTAAGAGGATCATTTCACTCATTGACACTTTTGCTGTACGTGAAGGTATAAAAATTTAATTTTTTTTAACATTTTATATTCAACTTCCACAGAAGCCGAAGTACTTCCACACCTTATTTGATGAAACTTTTTAATTGGAAGTATATGTTTAGATGCAATATTTAAGTAAGTGTACAGTGTTATTTAAATCAATGACACATAAAAATTAGGAAACATCTCTTACTTTTGTTCTATGCGTGCAGATATTGACATAATTCCTTAAATTGTTTTTAAATCGATCTTATTATGTTCGTAAAAACTTGTTCTTTTAATTTGCCAGTACTACTAGTACACCAATTTGCATTCAACACATCAAAGTTTATCCTATTTTTATTGTTGGTATTCGGGGGCGATTTAAATATTATTAATTTATTACATTAATATCTAATTTCAACGTGCACCATTCCCTCCAAACTACAATGCTCCACCGAATTAGACACATTGCAATCGCTAAATTTAATGAAAGTTTTAATATTATACCGTGAGTAATTTTCGGCTCGTGAAATATTAAGTTTTCGCACCAAGCCAGTGGTTTGGTGACTCGAGGCAATGGGGTAACATAAATATAGGTCTTCGGATGAAGGGCAGCTTGAAGACACGAAACGAGTGCCGTTATTGCTTTACTTTTAAAACCGCCTTAGAAGTAAAACTTCTCTAAGCGGCCATCCCTCCTTAGCCGTTGCACCTCTTAACGGACACTTTTGTTTGGCACGGAATTTTAGGCCCATAGACATAATGTTAAAATAACCTCTATTAACAGCCATTGAAACCCTTCTGAGCAGCCAGGTATGTCGCCCGTTCAACTTCAATGAGGTACAGTGCGTTCGTCAAAAGACATTGGACATCTTATTAAGAAACAGAGGAGGAAAGAAAGAAAAATGTCGTATACTCTGTTAAGTAACGCGCACTTGAAGCGCCACCTACAACTCAATCAAGAAATTAACCAGAACGAGTTAAGATCTGAATGGAAGAAGACTTCTCTCACCTTCTTAATAATCCAATCATGCAGAAACCACTCGTATCAACAGTGGCTCGTATTCCATAATATACCACCCGCCTTAGCGGTGGTTAATCTAAACCATCTGCCCTTGCGGTGTGGTCAACATATGGAACTGTATACAAAACTATCTGCCCTTGAAGAATAGTCAATCTGTGGACTGTATTTAACTAATCATCCGCCCTTGCAGTTTAATAATCAAAAAGTGGTTTAATTTAACCACTATCCACCCCGTGGAACATAAGATTGTAAGCACCCACTCCAGCGGTGATGTACGGGAAGTGAAGTTCCACAACTTGTGGTAATAATTGTTTCTATTTTATATTTATTATGTTGAGTTGTTTCATTAAAGATTTATTTTTCTACTATCGACGACTTTTCTATGCATAACACTCAACACACTCAAAAACCTCACCGGAGATAATATAGAAATAGATCATTCCTTTTCCAAAGTAAAAAGAAAACTGAACTTCAACTTCTAATGTAGTTGGGCTTCAAGAGATTATTTGTGCCTTTCAATCGCTGATGCGGACAAAGAAGCATTTAACACGGATTGCGATCATCTGTAAATGAAATTTTCAGTTTAACAGATTTTAGGAGAAATAGATGACATTATTGCCCATTCCCTAACAGCTACCGACAAAGCATTTTGGGGCTTATTTTTTCAATTAAAAAAATTAACGAAACTAAAAGAAAGAGTTACATCCGAAAAATTTGAAAGATCCAAGCAAACGCAATTTGTATCTTTTACAAAATAAACTAGAAATTTTCGAAGTAATTTTTTCTGTAGATTATCAAAATTCATTTTATCGGAAATATTGAATTAGGACTTGTTTATATGCGTATTTTGCACTTCCAAACATGGAACCGTTATAAAGTGGCCAGTTTTCCTAGGAACGAAGAATGGCCAGTGTAAAAAACTTTCACTGTATGACGGAAAGACGAAAAAATTATCCTTTGCACTGGAGACCATTTATCCACAATTCCTAAGCCACTGTATCAAGCGCAAACTTCAAAAAGCAATGCTGCTTTATGATGCTATCTGTTTTATGATTCAGGATTTACAAGACAACATTCTAAACGAATCACAATAATTCGGTGTTAATTGTTTACTGTGTGATGAAGAGAACATTTGTGATGAAGTTCATTTCATTTATTCAACAATCCTGTTTGAAAGACGCCCCTTTGCGTCCATTTTAAACTGTGCTTATTTAATTAAATTTAATCTTAATTAGCAATTGCCGACGCTCGGAAAGGCTCAATAATAGCTCCGCAGGCAGCAGAATGCGAACCTAATACCTCTCCTGCGAATAAAAATTTCTCAAAACAATGATCTCTCATCTATTTTTGAGTTGACTTTGAAATAATTTATTAATTGCGCATCAGAATAATTTCGAAAAGTTTACCTGATATTTAATCTCAACCTCTGCTACTTCCCTAAATTTATTCCGATGGTCTACTGTCATTTCAGTAATCCTGGAAAAGTTTTAATTAATTCGATTAGTTGTCCGCCGTCATTTCGGGTCGAAGCGATAATTTCTCCAAGAGTCGTTCACTTCATTGTCAAAATGTCGTCTGATATATCTGGAGCGGTAACTTTAAAATTAAACTATAGAAGGGTATCTTAACGTCATTACAGAATATCAAGGCCATTACATAATGTCTTAACCTAGGCGAAAATTTTCCATTCGAATTATTCGAAACGCTCAACCTTATTCTCACACCTCTGAATATCATTTTCTAAGTCATCCAAATTAATGCAGACCTAGAGAATAGAAAATGGCGTTGAATATTGCTGGCCCGTTGTAGGATTTTATTGGTGTTCAAGACATACTGGCATGGCTACTGGCTTTGCCGAAAAATTCTGAGAATTGCGTCAAAGTTTGTCAGTTCACAACGTTGGAGTTTGTTAACATCCAAGAGGAATCTTGGATGTTAACAAACTCTATATCTCTCTCTCTATATATATATATATCAGTAGTCCCATATGTATAGAAATATATATCAGAACGTATTGATGTTTGATTTATCATTGTCCTCATTTTGTTGGTAATTAAATGAAATGACAATATATAAGTTACAATTAAAGCGTGGAATCCGTTATTTCACAGAATAACTAGGTATTTCATGAATTACCTAGCTATTTCCTTTCCGTTATTTCATAGAATAACTAGGTATTTCACGAATTACCAAGTTATTTTCAATCTGTTATTTTTAGAATAACTAGGAATTTCATGAATTACCTAGTTGAATACTTATTTATTTTGTGAAATAACCGAATTATATGCTTTAATGGTAACATATATATTTTTAACGAACTTAGCACTAAGTAAATAACATGTATTTTGGATTATATGAATATATCTAGGTTAATACATATTTTGCATAAACTTTTTTTTGTACCACTCCGAATTGTTTTTCCGTTCCTCCAAATATTCAGTCTCTGGGCTTCCGGATGGTTATAGCGCAAATTGTAATATAACACTGATATATAAATTGGCTGTGGCAGAGACTGTCGTTTTTCATTAATTTTTAATGAGTTAGTGAATATCTGATACCTTTGTTTAAATGAATTATTGTACCTTTCGGAAGCTTTTAAATTACGGATGGCTATGAGGCTAACTGAATCTTTATAATCTGCTCGTTTGTCATGAATTTTGATGAAATAAATGAATTCATGATAGTTGCATATTTTTTATTTATTAAATTAGTGCAGAATAATGAGATTATTTGAAAGATGCACTTAGTATTTGGATTAATACATCATAATTCGTTAGAATACTTTATTTTAGAAAATATAAATTTTGTGCGTGCGTAAAAGTGAATTTAAGAAATATTATCTAATTAATGAATAAAAAATAATTCATGAATTATTTTTTCGATACAAATATTGTATCATTTTAAATTAGATTCAAATAAGAATGGATGTAATGACACATGTAACAATAAGTTTACTAGGTAATAATTTCATTGAACGTTTTTTATTATTGTTGTTAAAAATTATTTAATTCTTTTATAATTTTTTTAACTGATTATCAAATCAACCTCGTGTATATTTTTTTATATTTACTACCTATCAAATAATATTTAAAAAATATCGCATATAAAAATATGATACCAAATAATTTGTCGAAATAAAACTAATGCACCTGCTTAGAAATTTTACGAACAAAAAATATTTTTAAGTAAGAAAATTTAGTTCTGCGATTTTAATTAAAATTTCACAAGGAATTCTTTTATTGGTTTTTTTAAGGAAACTGAAAACCAGATGATTATTTTAAAATAAAATTCGTTTGTTTAAGTTGTGAATTCTGGGATAGCATCTGTGAAAATTAGTAAGTTAATTTCGTATTTGAGTGAAATCAATTTTTTTGAAATCATAATGGCATTTCATTCATGTGGAATTCATCTCAGTGTTGCCCATGAGATATTTTTTTAAAGAAAAATATAATTTTTACTAATTAATTGGGTGAAACGAAGAGTAGGGAAATAAATGAATTGAAGTTTAATTTCACATACATTTCCTAATTATTAAAAATAGCTTCATGTACCAAGATAAAAATTCAGAAAAACGAAAAAGAAAGAGATTTATAGATAATTGTCTCTTAAGACTATTTTGAAAAAAGTCAAAAGATTTTTTTTTCTGGAAGCAGAAAATCTCATGCTCCACGTTCTTAGATTTCAATTAAAGTAGTTTTAATGAAAGTTATTTTATCTTATTTTATTTTTATTATTATTTTTTTGTTTGAACCAGATATTTCGGAGAATGACCGAAGTTTTCACAGAATTAATTTCCTGACTGTATCTGTCCGATTGAGGGGTTCATTTCAATGACTTTATGCATTTAAAAACTTAAATATTTACTTTCCATGAAGTAGAATTTTAAAATAAAGTTTTTAAGCTGCTAGAGTTCTGTATTAGATAATGTGATGTTAAGGAAAAAAGTTTTTTAATCAATATTAAAAATATATGAGAATTTTTAGATTTTTTATTATAATTTTTTTAATTTATTAAAACTTTTTGTGTTTTTCTTTGCTAATTTTTAAGGGATACTTTTTGTGTGCGAGATATTTCTTGTATTTTTCTTGTTTGAATCAAAATAGTTTTTATTCCAAATAAAACATCAGTAGATCTATACTTTTGTTAATTTATTATAACATAATTCATCTGATGTTTAAAATATTCTATGTTAAAGATGAGTAGGTTTAAAAATTATGCTTTCTAAGTTTGAATTTGCATATTACTTTTCCCCATTTAATATTTCAACAACTGTGCACTTCCAAACATTTTATTATAAAATTTTAAACATATTTTATTCATTTTACTGATAAAAAAATGCATCTGAAAAGTGATGAATAAAATAGTTCTGAGAAAATTGGCATGTTTCAATAATGGAATCCAAACAGAGTTTTTTAAAAATAGATTTAGTGATTATTACTTTGTTTCGGAATGGCTTATTTTCATCATAATTATTTTCAAGCTTCTGCATTGAATGAATGAACCATGAATTTGCTACATACTTTCTCATGAATTACAAAAGTCTGATATTTTTATTCTACATGTAAATTGTTAATAGGTATATGAAACCCAATCATAATATTACTTAACAGCATTAAAACCACTTTTATTAGATATTTCTTGATGATTACTTTTCATTTTCTGTTGGATATTGGAAATAAATTTAAAATTCAAAGTGCATTAATTAATATTTTGCTTTTAGTAATTTTACATGTAAATTTTCGATAAAAGCCTTAATGTGAAATATTTAATGAATCTGTATATATTTTATTATATTTTACATAATAATATTATTAGAATAATAATTAATTAATTGTAATAATATTTAATAATTAATTATGTTTAGTAAATAATAAAAATAATAATCAATAATAATATTTAATAATTAAATTAGTGTGAACTTCCAACTATATCATCGTTGAATTTTAAACATATTTTCATTCCTTTTATTTGAAAAAATGTGTTAAATGGTATGCACAAACACCTTTCGAAACATGACATATTTGAAGAATACAGGCCAAACAGGTCTTCACTAAATAAACTTATTGATAATGACTTAATTTAGTAAATGCGGGGTTTTATTAAAATTATCTTTCTTGCCTTTATATTACATGAATGAATCATAAATTTGCTGCACATTTTCTGAATTGACACAAAAGTCTAATGTATAAGTTAAATGGTAGATAGATATATTAAAATCAATTAAGGCATTACTTAACAATATTGAAAACGCATTTGTTAAATAATTCTTCTTCATTGCTTTTGCGGATAGGTGGGTTTTAGGAACTGAAATACTCAATTTTCTATTGTAAAAAAATTCCTTAAATAAATTCCCTAATACTTCAACAAGCATTTAATCCTGAAACATTAAAATCTAGAATGATTTCTGTTACAGTAGAAAATGAATTTCACACCGTTGTTGTTATTGTTACCAAGAACTTTTGCAAGTCTTTGATAACATTGAAGGTAAGTCTTCTTACACCTTAGGAATAAATAAATTTATAGCGACTCATAAACACGAAATAAAATTCATCGTTATAGTTTTCTATTTCACTCTGATCCATCGCAAAATTTCCAGATAAGAATATCCTATTTAAATTTACAGCCTTTTTCACTTGCGAAATTTCCCATGACAATTCTTCCCAACTCGGATTTGTTTTTAACGTCCAAAACGTCGAAAGGTGCAGAAGAAGATTTGGTTTAAAAAAACTGTTTCTTTCTTATTTTAAAGTTTGTTCTTTAGATATGAAGAATGTCAGATATTAGTACTTCGACACTCCTTTAAGATTTTTAAAATAAATATTGTGTATATTTTATAAATACTCGAATCTTCGTTTAAAAATATATTTTGATAGTTTTGCTTTTGATATAAAATATCACTACTCAGAATTGTGTATCACATATAATGCATAGAAAGCCATTGTATTAAGAAGTCGAAATAGCTAAAAACTAATTCTTTTTCATTTCAAAGGCATTTATCAGTTCTGAAGCAAGAAATGCAGTCACATTAATAAAATGAGATGTTTGTAATAAAAAATTTACTTTTGATGTTTGAGATAAATATTGTGAATATTTAATAACTACATAAATATTTATTTAAGAATATATGTTGATATTTAATTTTTGATATGAAACTGCTATTTAAAGTCTGCTGTCGAATATCGCATTGTTTTTCTCCTGAAGCTTTAAAGTATTCTTTGTTTTGTATTTTGTGCAATATTTATCCGCATAATTAATAATTATATTAATTTTCATGAATATAAGAAGTGGTTTATTTTGTTCTTTATCTTGATTGAATCTTCCAGATAGTTTAACTTTTTTTTATTCTTCTAATATTCATGATTGTATAGCTGATATTTTTTTTAATATTAGATTTCATTTCCATTTTTTATTCATTTGTTTATTTTTAAAGTCACTATTAAGCTGTTTTATCAATTCATTCAAAAATGTTGTATTATATTTGTCAGCTACTATTTTTCGTGTATATTTAAAATTCATCACGTTTTAGTTTAGTTCAGTTTAGTTTAGTTTAGTTATAAAAAAAACTAAACCGTTTTTAAGCAACATTTTAGTCTATTTGGGGACTGACCTCGTAAATTTGAACCGCGATCAGATGACGAGGACGACACCTGAGCTGACACCCCCTCTCCAAATTTCCGCGCCAAACCAGAGAGAGGACGTTTGACCTTCTGCTGATGTGCGTGCAGCAGGCCTTATACATGGCGGATCTTCAGTGGAATCGGGTTTCGAATCAGGAACCCTCTGACCCTTATCACTTGGCCACTAGGGTGGATCGAAAATTAAAAGTCTGGATAAAATAATCGGCATAGGGTGCAAAAGTTGTCTTTTAAGTGTGTTAGCATACATGCAAAATTTTTTCAACTTTGTTTAATATCTTCTGGTTCCCCAAGACACTTAAATATTAGCAAAAAACTATTTTTATGCAAATTTCGAATTAAAAATTAAAAATATGTTAAAGAAACGATTTTACAGGAAGAAACGTAGAGGAGAGGGCGAAGGAATGATAAAAATACCAACCAAAATTGGAACATTATCGTAATGAAAAAATATAGTATTTGTTCGATATCACATTTTGTAAGTGTATAAATTTCGATACATTTAAATGCTAAAAAGGCATTAAAATTCCACTTGCTGAGCGATTGTTTATGACAGATCAAAGAATAGAAAGTAAAATGGTTATTGGAGGAGTGGACGTAATTGCGACTAAAAAAAGAGAAAAGGGAAAAAGAAAACAGATCGAAGACAGAAGAAAAAACGTAAAATGGTTAAAACTGATGCTGATGCTGCTCTTGCTCAATCAATGGAGATACTTCAGCTCAACACTATGTGGTCGTCTTCGTATACAGATACGGATGTAATTATCTTGGAATATCAATCACAAAATCATTTAGATTTCCCTACCTTAGCAAGCGAATATGATCGATACGGAATTTCAAATAGAGCAGCTGCTTCATTTGCCAGTTCTGTTTTACAAGACATTGGAATTGTATACGAAGGAGAGACTTCGCATGTGGTAGATCGCAATAAAATTCGTAGACAGCGTAAAAAGCTTTAAAATGCAGTTGCAGAGTCTACTAAATTAACAGTGTCTTGGTCTCTTTTAACCGGATTATATTTCGATGGGAGAAAAAACAACACAAATGTGCTAATTAAGAAGGACACAAAGTACTAACCACGAAGGAGGAGCGTTATACTCTTGTAATCGAACCTAACTCTGCATATATCGGACATTTTACTGCTGCAACAGAAGGAGCTGAAGCCATAAAAGAAGCAATACTCAATTTTTTTTTGTATCAAATAATATGTAATTAAATGTGCTAACAGTAATTGGATGCGATGGAGCAAATGTTAATACTGGGCATAAGGGAGGTATTATTCGCTTGATGGAACTGGCCTCAACAGATCATTACAATGGTGTATTTGTTTGTTTCAAACAAATGAGTTACCTCTTCGTCATCTACTAAATTCTTTGGACGGTGCAACAACTGGTCCTAAACAATTTTGTCGATCAATTGGTAAAGCAATCAAAACCTGCGAGGAGCAACCTGTAGCTCCTTTTTCTTCAATAAGTGTGGATAATATGTCAGATAATATAGATAGAATGGTTCTCAGCAATGATCAGCAATATCTATATGATATTTGCTTAAAGATATCACATGGTGAATATTATTCTGACATGGCATTAAGAAAGCCTGGTCCAGTTGCTCGCTCAAGGTGGCTAACAGTTGCAGGCAGAATTTTGAGGTCGTATGTGGTCACAGAAAAACCATCTGACAATCTTATTATTCTTGTAACATATATTATGAAGGTATATGCAACCTGTGTGGTTACATGTCAAAACAAAGCCCTCTATAACAGAAAGACAGCGGCATATTTGGAGACTTATCTCATTTTATAGATATTGGGAACCCAATTTAAGAAATATAGTAGACACTTTTATTCAACGAAATAGCTTCTTTTATCATACTGAAAAATTGCTATTGTCAATGCTCACAGATAACAGAGAGAATATAAGGTCTCTAGCACTACGAAAACTAATTTGTGCTAGGAATGAAAACAGAGGATCATCAGAATAAGAATTTTTGAAGTACCAAAAACAGACTTTAAAGCGAAGGATTATTTTGCACTTATTAACTGGCAACACCAACTCTTTTAATGAATGTGCGAAATTGGGGCCATGGTAAAAGTTAAAAAAACGGAGGAATAATAAAAATATCCATGCCATACCCAGCTGTAGAAAGATGTTTTTGCTTAGTGTCTGAAGCGTCGAAAAGTGTATATGGAGAAGATAAGAGACACTGCTTCATATTGAATAAGATACAATTATGAAGTCTTATCAAGCATTATAATACCAAAAAGGATTATATCCTTTCTAAATATGTAAATCTTCAAACTAATAGAATTAAAAAATTTATGATGTAAGTTCACTTTTTATAAGTTTTGTAATTTATTGCTTTGACTATTAAATCTATACTTCATGTATTATTATAAAATTATAATTATTTATAAGTTTGTACTTTAATACTTGAATAGTCTGCCAATTTTACAAATATTTTTCATTAATTCACAATTTTTAATAGATATTAGTAAAAATGTCAATTTTTAACTTTTTTTTGGGGGGGGGGCGTTTGGGCCACCAGAAGATATGAATGAATTTTAATAATAATAAAAAAACGTAAACTAGTATACCCAAAACAAAACTTTCTTACCCGGCGCTAAAGGGAATTTTGAAAATATTTTTTTATAAGTTTCTAAAAAAAAATGTCATTTTTAATTATTTTTAGGGCACTTGGGGCACCGGAAGATATGAATGGATTTCAATAAAAAAATATATGTAAACTAATATACATAAGACACAACTTTCCCACCCCATGCCAAAAAGTAATTTCAAAACAAAACAAAAAAAATTGTAAATTTTCATAAGAAATTCAATTTTTAACTATATTTTGAGGCGCTTGGGGCACCGGAAGATATAAATGAATTTCAATAAAAAAATTATATAAACTAATATACTTAAGACACAACTTTCCCGCCCCATGCCAAAAATAATTTCAAAAAAATTTTTTTTCCTATACTTTTCTATCCAACCTGTTGGCCACCATGGCCTCAATTTGAATCACATTATTAGTTACATCGTTTTCAAGAGCTTATATTTAAATTCTTCAAGAAAATTTCTTTATTCTTTATATATGTTAAAAACTGTACTTTTTATTTATAATTTATTCAACCTTCGCATGCAGTATTATTTATGTAAATGACACGTAAACAAGTTAGGAAATGTTTCTGATTTTTATTCAATGTTTAAAAAGATTAATGCAAATATCTGAAGATTTATTATCTATTTCATAATGTTTCATAAATCCTGGGGTTTTTCTTAAGTAATCATTACTTTAAAAAATAACATTGAACACCATGAAATATAGCATAACTTTTACTATTGTTGTTCAGGGACGATTCTAATAGATTAAACGTCGCATTGCGAAACTGCATGAGATCTAATTTTGAATGGACCTCGTAGTATTGACCCGTAATCAGATGAAGTGGGAGATACTTTAGTTAAACTCCCCTCTTCGAAGTTCCATACCACCCCACAATATCCACAATGGAATCTTCGGAACAGTAAGTTATCTAAATAATTAAATTTCCAGGTTAAATTTGTAGTTCTTGGTGTTAATTTTCGGCTTATAATATAGTAAGTTTTCGTAGCAAAATAATGGCTTGGTAACATAAAGCCAAGGGGAAATAAATCACCCACGGCCTAATATTAGCAGGCACCACAAAGACACAAAATGAAGGCGATTATTTAACAATTAAAACCAAACATGACAGGACGATATTTAGCACCAGACGCCATTTGTCTTTCGTACAACACTACACCATTTTAAACAAAGGTGTTCATGAAATTTGTGACAATAGATTGCATTCGAAATCTATCACAGAAATTCGACATAAGTGTTAATTGGCTAATGAAGTTAACAATTGTCTCAAGGGCAGGAAATTTATTCAACAATGGATTAGCAGGAATTCGATTGCGCTCACTTAAAACAGTGCTTACTTTAATAAATTCATAACCTAATTACCGATTCTAGACGTTCCAAAAGACAGTATAATAATTCAGCTGTATTCAAACTTAATACCAACTGCGAATAAACATTTCTCAGAACAATCATCTCTCATCTATTTTTAAGCTGACTTTCAAATAATTTACTGACTGAATTTCGGAAAATTTACCTGACATTTAATCTCTCCCCCTAGTTTCCAAATTTGCTCCACAGTCTCCGTCGCCATTTCAGTAATCTTGGAAAAGTTTTAATTAATTCGATTAGCTGTCTTCCACCGTCATTTCGGGTAGAACCGATAACAATTTCTCCCAGAGTCATTCAGTCCATTGTCAAAATATCTTCTGTTATCTCGGGAATGGCGACTGTAAAATTAAACAGCTGGGAGAAGGTGTCTTAACGTCATTAACGAATATCTGGACCATCACAGAATGTTCTAACCCAGGCGAAACCTTCCCTTCAAATTATTCGACACGCGCAACCTCATTCACAGACTTCTGATTATTCATTTTCTAAATCATCCAAATTAATCCAGACCTGAGAATAGAGCGAATAATGTCGAATATTACTACCCCGTTGTAGGATTTTATTGGTCTTCAGGATTTTCCGGCATGGCTACTTGCTTTGCAGCAAAATTTCGGGAATAGTGCCAAAACGTGTCAGGGCGCCACGTTTAG
>BGPR01000219.1:532573-560950 GCA_013235015.1 Araneus ventricosus
AGGTTTTTACTAAACTGCGACTTACTAAAGATTTACTGATTATTAATTTGTGTTATTGTAAAGAATGTTTTCTGTTCTTCCTGTTGCATAAATGGACCATAAAGTTTCTACACTCTCTGATTAATTACAAAAGTCTTATGATTAAGTAAATTGATAAAAGATATGCAGAAATCAGTTATGTCTTAACTCAGCAATATTGAAACTGTATTATTAAATATTTCATTTAAATACAGTAGAATAATATTGAATGGTATTTAACTGCGCATAGTAATAGGCATTAGGCATAACGTAGCTATTTCCGTACAGCCAACGTATATGGTGTCTGATTAGAGTTGTTTCCAAAATTACGATGCCATTGCTCAGAATGAATACGATCGGCTACGAGAGACAAATGTTTACAGAAAACATTTAATGGCCTTTATTTTCTTATATATATATAAGACATTATGAGACAAGACATGACATAAAACCATTAGCACTAATAATTAACTAAAAACAAACTTTAAAAAGGCAGTCCTTATTTGAAATTCCAACAACCAAAGTGGCTAACATGCTTGGGGACTAGTTCGTCGTGTTAATCTAGGTTTCAGGAGCCAACCCTCCGCGAAGCCGAATTGTTGGATAATAAAAAAGGGGAGTATGTCCCGAAATTATTTCAAGATTAGAAACAGAAAATAGAGGAAATATTAACCCAAGTATGCATACCAACTCTTCTAAAATAATATAAACATACTATTATACAATCAAACTATTAAATTTAAATATAAAAAAATTTTGCTAAAAATTGCAAAAATAAATCTCTATGTAACCTTCTCATCTTACTTCATATTTGTTTATAAAGTGGAAGCATACATAAAAAAAATATAAAAAAGCAAATTAGCAACCGAAAGAAAAAGTTTAAAAGTTAAAGTTTAAAGTTTAGTTAAAAGTTTTTTAAATAAGTTGCGTAACTAAAACAATAAAACTTAAATAATAACAAAAATAAAATAAATAATATATAATAAATCAAAAACTTAAGTAATAACAGAAGAGACCATGGTACCACTAAAAAGGCTTTCTGTCTTGAGGAATAATATTTTAGAGTCTATTGTTTAACCATGGTTGCATTATTATGATATTATAATTCCGTATTCAAACTTGGACGTTGACATTGATTATTATTTAACTTCATAATCAATAAAAGAATGAAGCAGGAAGATCTGGTTTTTAAGGATATGGACTAAAGAGCTGACCGTTGGCAAGAATAAACCTAATAAAATTGAAAATTTTATTTATTGACTGTTGATTACCAATTACTTGGCGTAACCAAACATGAATAAGATGGGACGCAGGTTTCTTAAGATTTCAAGATTGTGTTAATGGTCGTTCGGCTCCATAATGTAACTTACTTCCTATGCCTCCACAGCTACAATACTCTGAAGTTGTTAAATTAAATCTGTAGAGGTATACTTTCGTGTATATTCTACATTGACTATTTGCAATCTTGGCATTCTAGCTGTTCCATTCCCTAACTATCCCTAAACAAATTGTTTATGGGTGATCGGGTAGGTATCCTACTACTGGCATACACATCGAGTTTAAATTCAAAAATGGCTTCGATACTTAATCTCACGAGATTTACCTAATATTGAGAAAAACACTATATAATTTGGGAAAAATCTTACTAAATAAAATGAGATATTCATTTACTTCATCTATATAAAACCATTGAAATGTACACTTTTTTTGTTCTTTTATCAATTATTTATTACGATATGTGTTCTGCATATTTCGGAAATTATCTAGTAGCTATGTGAACAGCAGATCTCGCATCCGAAAAAAATCGGCGTTCTACTGATGATGATGAGATCGCCGACGCTGAAAGACGAGTTTAGTGATTTCAATCTCCAAAATTTTGCTCTTTTTTGCGAATGCAGACAATTTACATAAGTCTTTGTTTTTATTGAAGTCACAATATTGCAATTAAATGTCTTCTTTTAACAGTATTAACAAAATTGCAATTACATATCTCGCTATTACTAAAATGGCTCAAATGTTTTAATGGTGGCAAAATTCCCCATTGACTCGTCAAACATTGAAACCATTAAAACGGCCACCATCTTGAAATGAAATTAAAAAATAAAATTCCTTACGCATACGTCTTTTTTAATGAACCTTCATGCCAAATTTGAAGGAAATCAAGCAAAGTGATTGGTCGTGACTGCGTAACAAACAAATTTACAGGCAAGTAGACGAAATGTCAAGCAGTCAAGTTAAAACAGGGCCTCGCTTCGCTTAGTCAATTGCTTCTTTTTTTCAGCTGACATTTTATTCTGTTCCATGTAAATTTCTTATTAAACTTTAATTTTCCAGATGGTATGTCTAATTGATGCAAGCAATAATGTATTTTTAATAATTCGTCAAGGAAAGATATTTTCTTCATCATTAAAATTGAATATTTTAATTCCTTTATATATAGATTACAAAAATTAAATTCTTACTTTTCCATGGTAAAACATTTCCGATAGTAAATTTGCAAACATTTCGGTAAACCATTTTTACTTCAACATTAAAATCGAAAAGGATTTTTTTTTTTTTTTTTGCATTTTAAAACGAGTTCCACTTCTTTTCAACAGGAAACAGTTTTGCAATTGTAGAATAACGTAGATTTCAAAGATATTTAAGTCTGAAGAAAAACAAATCTATCATAACTATAAATGTATCGCAACTCATAAATGCGAAATAAAACTCATCGTTCTAATTCTCCATTTCACTCTGATTCATCGTAAAATTTCTAGAGAAGAATATCCTATTTAAATTTACAGACTCTTTCACTTAAGAAATTTCCTATGACATTTCTTTACATCTCAGATTTGTTTTTAACGTCTAATACAAAGAAAGGTGTGGCCGATTGGGCTTTTAAAATAAATAAAAATGTTTCTTTCTTATTTTAAAGATTTTTCTTTAGCTGTGAAGCGCATGCAATCGCATTTATGATATGGGATGCTAATATTGCGAAACTCTTTTTAGATTTTTGAAATGAATATTGTGCATATTTTATAACTACTCAAATGTTCATTTAAAAATATTTTTGATAGTTTTGCATTTGATATGAAAATTTCTATCTAAATACAAACTGAATTTATAGACTTACAGAAATATCCCATTATCAGTGTTCATTGGAAGTGTTAAAGCATTATTCAGGGTGCGTTTTCAGTAAAAGGCAGTGCTGCTTTTAGATTTTAAAATACGTGGTATGAGACATCTATTTAAATATATATGGATTAACCAGAAAGTAAAGCCAACGCGGAGCGATCGTGAATGATGAGTTTTAGAAGTTTATGCCGCAGATGCGCTGCAACCGCAAGAAAATACTGTTACGAAAATCTTTCAGTCTGTGTACGGTGCAAAGAGTTCAACAAGCAGGTTAACGGCGAGCGACGCTTTATTCTCGAATACTCCGAAAATCACGAAGCACAGGTAACAGGAAAAATAGCACTTGGACAAAGTAGCAATACAACAGACAGCAAATCACTAATAATAACAACAACAGCACTTCAATAACCGCTCGGCGTCTAACACCTTACTAGCTCGCACAGCAGATAAAACCCCAAAGAGAGAAGACATTCCAAAGACGATCCGAATAGATCAATACCTTCAAAGTCGATCAACACACTCACTCGTGATCCGAGCACGGTCCTATTTATACTCTCCCAGACAGGCCGTGACGTGACATGGAATAATCTGGATAAATCCGGATCTCGGCACCTAATAGAGATATCAAGAAAATTCCAGTACTTTTGAGATCCCACATTTCGTCGCCAAGTTAGTGTCCAAGGTCGGGGGTCTATGGCTCCATTATCATGCATTCCTATACATACCCCTGTAGAACTCTCTTCTCAACCATAAGACTAACATTGCTGTGAAGCGACATTCCAAGTTTGTAACAATACGAAACGAAGAAACGGAATGCGCGCCGATTAGTTCAAAACATCTGTAATAAAGAGATATCATTGTTAGAAGTGGCAGAAATGCAGGTGTTTCATAATCACAAAAAAACCGGCACTGCCTTGGCATCCGTGCTGAAAGACCAGCCTTCGCGAAAGAAACATAGGCACTGTGGCCTACGCAAAATAGCTCCCATTACAAGCGGCCCACGCGCCGGTCCATTTACGCGGATAAGACCAGTCATCGCAGATGGGCCGTATGAGCCATAGTGCCTTTACTGTATCCCACCGGAAGCGAAACTCTGCTTACTTATACGGCAGGCTCTTATACCCATATTTGAGGTGCCCTCTTAATTGGCAATAGATGTTTTATTTTGGATTGCAACAATGTTTAAGAAACTCGATACGCCCATAACACGGGAAATGCGCCCCGCCATGCCTTTTTTCAATGCAATGTTGGCACACAATCGAAAAAAAAAACCCGATGTGGTGTTGTTTTCATCCCCGAGAAAGCCATTAAACCTACGGCGATTCATTATAGATTTTAGCTGGAGAAAACTATAATGGCTAATTATAGACATTCATCCCTTTATATTCACTCATCCCCTTAACAATCCAGACCTCGTTTCTTCTGATTGTCGTCTATTTTTGCAACTTAAGTCTTTTCTTTCAATCAAGAGGTGCCGAATCCCTGGTCAAATGGTTATGACCTTAGATAGTATCCTTCTTCGATACATTGGATCAAAACGTAGTGCTTGTTATGTTAAGTGTCTCAGCATGGATGGCAACTATGTTTAAACATAGCCCAAGGCATGTACTTCAGTTAACAATAAAATACTTTCTTCAATTCCTTTTTGTTTTCTTTTAATTGGCCAACAGAATTTACGTTCTCGTTGCCCTAAATATCATATCGATTCGGTCATGATTACAAACTATATAATGAAGTGAATATTAGTGAGGAATTTTGTCTCTAGAATAGAATATTTATTCAACATTGCTATCTGAAAAATCCTCAAACACGCCGATTTTCAGCCAGTGTTTACTTTAATCCGTTTACATCGCAATTAGAAAATATCAACGATCGAAAAGGATGTATAATAACTGAGCTGACAGACGAATACAAACTTAATACCAGCTCATTTCTCAGGACAATCATCTCTCGTTAATTTTTGAGTTGGATTTCAAATAATTTACTGACTGCAATCAGAATAATTCGGAAAATTTACCTGATATTTAATTTCTCCCACTAGCTATCAAAATTTATTCCGACGTCCCCATCGTCATTTCGGTAATCCTGGAAAAGTTTTAATTAATTCGATTATATGTCTTCGACCATCATTTCGGGCAGAAACGATAACGATTTCTCCAATAATCATTTTGTCCATTGTCAGGATATCGTCTGATATCTCGGGTCGGCGTCTTTAAAATTAAACAGGAGAGAGAGGATGTCTCAACGTCCTTAATGAATGTCAGGGCCATCGCAGAATGTCTTAATCCAGCCGAAACCTTACCTTCACATTATTCGACGACGCGCCATTCACACACTTCCCTATATTCAGTTCCTTAATCATCCAAATTAACCAGACATTGAGAAAAGAGAAAAGCATCGAATATTACTAGCCTATGCAGGATTTTATTGGTCTTCAAGATATAATGGCATGATTACTGACTTACCTACAAGATTCCAGGACTAGTGCCAAAACGCGTCAGGGTGAAACATTTTGTTGTTAGTAGCGAGGAATATTTTGCCGATCTGTTAATTATTTAAGACACTATAATCTATGTATATAAAAGAGGAAAGTGTGTTTGTGTGTTCATTTTTTGGTTCTTTATGCACGGCCACACCATTGGACTTACGGCGATCAAATTTGACACAGTGATGGATTAGCACAAGAGGGAACTAATGCCGTAAAAATTTTTTTGCAATTCGAATTAGATTCTTAATCATTTAATTTAATAACGAAATTAAGAAGAAATTATAACTTCTGAAATACTTATGGTACGAAAATTATTTTTACATCACCTTAAAGAGCAAAAAATTATCTTTTTAATTATACCAATTTAATTGTTGTACATTTTTTCCTCTAACTGTCATTAACGTTTCAAAATTCATTTTAAACTCAAATTGTAACAATGCTTTCTATTGTTATAAAATCAAATTTATTGTTTCTTCAAATCTTTTATTCACGTGCTTTTACCGCTGTTAAAGTTAATAAAATAGTGCTTTTTTTGGTCAAGGTAGACTTATTTCGTAGCATGCACTTAACTTCCGTTTATATTTCGTAGTTTCTAACATGCACTCAAACTTCCAATGACGTTAGTTTAGTTACTACGTGATGTTTCATAGAAATTTCACAAACCTTTAAATGATCCTAATTAGTGTGAAGCGGCGTAGCGACCGCGGAGTAAGTAAAGTTTAGATGTCTGATGATGATGAGAAGTATATGATTTTCTGATTTATATTATTATTCGATTATTTTTCGCATTTTCTCGCATATTCATTCTAACCATACTGTTATAAGGTGCTAAAAAGGCTATATTTGAAAGTTTTGATTCAACAAGAAAGGATTCAAAGAAGATTTGCGTTTATTGGAAGTTAGTGACAATATTTGTAGGAAAAAAACCAGGAGGCCGGTATATGAAAAAATATGGTACCCGAGAAACGCCGGGTTTTCAGCTAGTCTCTCTCTATGTAAAGATGAAAGTTTGTATATTTGTGTGTATGTCTTCTATACAAATCCACAGTTTTTGCCCGATCATGATGAAAATTGGCACACGTGACCTTCTAGACAAGAGGAAGGTCAAAGTCAACTTTTTAAAGTCCGAAAATTAATTAAAATATCAATTAATTAAAAAGTAAGCAAGATTTTGACGTTTTCCCGCGATATCTTACGAAACGATTATCTCACAAGGATAACTTTTACACCATTTTAAAGTTTAAAAAGCCTTTTTACCTTCTTAATGTTATCACTTTTATTGAGGTACAATTTTTCCCTAAGTTTAGAAACCTTTAAAAATATTTTTTTAACGATTTGCCACTTTTCTTTGTTTAAATGAAATTATCCGATTTTCAAAGTTTCGTACTGATTCTATTTCTACTAATCTATTCAAATTATTCATTACGCGCGAGAAAAAGTTTTACCTTTCATATAAATTACTGTCATACTAGACGATGAATCAAAAATTTCGGAAATGCTTCATTTAAAATACATATATACTAGGAAATGTTTTAAAACTTTTATCAAATATTTCTAAATCTAATATAATCATCTGGCAATATTAAATATTTGATTTCTGATTATTGTATGAAAATAGATTTAGTTTTAAGGAGACACAAATTCTAACTCTGCCAGTTTTCCAAAATGGCAAATATAATTGAGGAAGAACATGCATTAATTATACTTTTTTGCAATGCGATTTCTGCTCCAAAAACATTTTAAATGCTGCAAATAGACATTAAAGAGAACCTTCTTTCATAAAAAAACATTTGATTTTTTGTTTGCTTTCTCATTACAAATTTTTAATTTCATTATAATTCAGGTTATTTTCCTTTTAGATATTTTGACTAAGAAAAAAAATGGAAAGAAACTTTTACTCTTCCCAAAATATATTATTTCTGACAGTTAGCTCTTTTTAAACGATATTTTGTTTAAACTTAAAAACACTGTACGGCCGATAAATTTGGCGATTTTTTTTCAAGCGTTTAACCGCCAAATTTGGCTTAGAATTAACACGTGTAAGGTCTAGAAGTTGCCAAAAGTTTTTTGACGGGACCGTATTGTGCTTTTAAGTTTAACTGATAATTTTTAATATTTTTTCTTGATACTGTCTTTGGAAATTTAGTTTCTTTTAGTAAATCCAAGCGAAAGTTCAAAAATTTCCCTCCCTCCGCTCAAAATGATTTTATTTTTTGGCTGAAATTAAATTGTCAGAAGGCAAATTAAGATACGTGACATACAGGGTGTTATCATTCAAGTTCAACTTTCAAAAAGCTTTAACAAAGATCCGCTGGTCAGAATGACCTAATATTTGACCTGAGTATACTCGAAGAAGGGGGGAAAAGTATGGCAGAAGAAAAAAAGTTCAAAATTTTAGCAATAGATGGCGCTTTACACGTCATATAACGTACAAAGGTTCGGGTACAGTGACATTGGCAACTCAATGCAACGGCCATTGCATGGGCTGCAGTTTAAACCGACTGTATTGTTCAATGTGCATGACTGTAAAGGTTTTAACTGAAAAAAATCAATTGAATAAAACAATGACTCCCAAGCAATTCAGCATTTGTGGCACTCGTAATTCAAAGCTAATCCACCTCGACATGCTAAAGAAATGTTTAGTACGCTGTCCACAGTTTTCTGCCACAAGTTCAAACCGAAAAATAGCATTTTCCACAAAAGACCGGAGTATATCTGTGTTGATGTTGTGATTTCTTTGTGCAATGCGTGTTTTCAGTTCAGCTAAGTTTCCTATCGGACCCACTGAACACAACATGATTCAAATAAACCCGCAACCAGAAATCACAAGAATTAAGATCAGGGATCGTGGCGGGCAGTTTGTTGGAAAATGCTATTTCTCGGTTTGAACCTTGAATCATGCTCTCGAATGCATACTGAGAAGGCGCTTAACAGGATTTGCAATGTGTGCAGGAGCGCCTTCTTGCATGAAAATTGTGCTACCCACACATGCACGTTGTTGAAGTGCCGGAATGTCATGGTTGCACAAAAGAGATTAATAACGTACACCATTGATTGTATAGGTAACAGGACCCGCAGGACTTATTTCTTCGAAAAAGAATGACCCTACGATAAATGCTGCCGTAAACCACACCACGCAGTTTCTTTTTCAGGATGAAGAGGTACTAGTTGATGTCCTAACGGATTTTCCTTTGCCCGCATTCTTCAATTCTGAGTAGTGACATATCCGTGGATATGGAAATGAGCTTCGTCTGTCCAAACAATGTTCCATATTTTCTTATCTTACATATTCTGACGTTTAAAGCGCCATCAACTGCTAAAGTTTTGAACTATTTGTTTTTTTTTTCTTTTGCCATACTTTTTCTCCTTTCTTCGAGTGTCCTCAAGTGAAATTTCAGTTCATTCTGACGAGTGGTTCTTTTTTAACAGCTTTTTCAAAATTGAATTTTAATTATAATCGCCCTGTATATCTACATAGATAAGCTTCGTAAAATAGAAATAAAAAGACTTGAGTGAGCTCCGCGTCCATGTTGTTTGTACATAAGCAAAGTTTTCTATGTCAGCAGTCGGTATAAAATCTCATCCAATGATACCTTATTCATCGATGTAGACTTTATAGCAGTTGAGATTAAGAGATATTGACAACAGAAATGACCTAGATATTTAGCAGCCTTTGTTATAAAATAATTTTTTGCAGTTAAATTTGGCCGTGCGCAGATAATGAGTTCCAAATTCTGAATATTAAAATATTTTTAGGAAGGTTTAGAACAATCGAAAACGCCCTACTCCAATACACATTCTCTATGGAGAAAAACTTCAGAGTCCCCCAGCCTCTACCACCGGACCGATTTCGACAATTTTTATTTCATGTGAGAGCTTATAACCCCCTAGATATGTCATCTGGGTTGCCTGCCACCAGTGGCGGCGTCGGCTCAGAAACAAGCAGTGCTGCAAAAGTTGTATATATAAAAGTTGTAGTTAATTTTGTGCTGATTATTTTGGTATATATAATGATGATATACTAAAGATTCATAGTTTTTGAGTTATAAGAAAAACTCGGGTGAAAAAGATATCATGTTTTTTGGATATAACTAAAATTCGAACAAAAATTATTGGTGACAAACCTTAGATTCGTAATCAGCACCCTATAAAAGCATAAAGAAGCAAAAAAATTACAACTCCTGCAGAATTACATTAAAAAAACGACTTAACGACTGAACTACTGAGAAAAAGCGGAAAAAAAGCTAAATGAGGAAGTCGCGCCAAACGAGAGCTGGGGAAAATGCAGCTCAAATGAATGCAATTTCAAGTGAAGAAAGGGTTCCTTTTCTCCCGGTTCGAGTTGCTCATTGCGTTAATTTCGGATCCGTAGGAGGGACAAAACTCTCTGCAGCTCTGGTCTGTCTCTCTCTCTTAATTCTTGATTGATTTTTCGTCTTTCTTTTACATTTTTTTATTACTTTTTGCCATTTTCGTTGATCACTGAATTCTCAAAGTGCAAAAGTAAACCAATTAGAATAAAAACTAAAAAAAAATCTTTCAAAATAATTTCAGGGGGACTGCAGCTCTTATGGACGAGCCGCCACTGCCTGTCACCCATCACCTTCCATTTTTGAAAGAAATCGAAAAATTATTTTTAAAATGTTTCAAATATCTATTAATAATTTCAAAATTCTTCCAAATATCTATTTGGTAGAGTCCCTCAGCTTTTACAACCGTCAATTCGCAAGTTCAAAGCGTATCCAATGGCCATTAATATTACGGGCGAATATCTGGTCACCGAAGGTTGCTAGTTCTAGATCAAAATGTATTAGTAAATTGAAAAATGGTATACTTTATCCGTTTAACACCCTAGAAAGTATTAGTTGATTTCTAGTCGTCTGAATTCTTCTTGTTGGTTGTTAGTTAAAATGCAGAAATGCATTGAACGGTTATTGAGTATTTATTCTTGGTTGTGTGAATGTTATCTAAATTAATATTTTGTATAGTCTTACTTATTCCACTGTGCCTTAAATTCCTTCAAATATTCACTTACTTTTGGATAGCCATGACAGAAACTGAAATTTGCACGTTTACCTCTACAATTTGCACGTTTACCTTTAACTTTTAATGTAATTTGCAAATTTCTGAGAGTTATATAATTTTCATTTATCAAATTAGAGCAGAATGAGGGCACAATTTGAAAGGTGTAATTAGTTACTATCTCTCATATTTAGATTAATTTATCATGCTTCATTCATTCAGTGAATACATTTCATTTTGGTAATTAGGATTTATGAAATCTAAGTTTAAAGAAATTAATTTAATAAATCATATTTTGACCAGCAGTGAGTAATTTACGAATTTCAAAAATTTTCTAGTTTAACCGTAGAATTGTTAATTAAACACATGAGTTGGGTTTCTTTCCAGCTATTTAATAAATTCTATTTATCTTTTTTGTCTTTCAATATATTGCTCCAAATCTTCAAACCATTTTTTGTTCTTAGTCTCAAATAATATTCATACATTTTATTAACCTTCCAGCGGGCGCTCCTGTACAAATTTTACGACATATCATGCATCGTATTACATAAATATATCGTGCTGTTTTACAAAAATAAATACAGCTTTTATTTATGTTATCTGTAATTATTAGCTAAATAGTAAACAAAGATTTTATAAATAAAAATTTCACCTAAATTTATAAAAGAATGATATAAATATGTAATACGATGCACAATGCAAGTATCTCTTGAAAACGCGCGCCCGCTGAAAGGTTAAACTTTTGTGTAAACCTTTTCCTCTACTTAGCTTTCGCTGAAAATTATTTAGACCTTATTGGTTTTATGTGATTTCGATGCTTTCTCTACATTCGTGCATTCATTTTATGTAGATCTCCTTCATTTTGTCTGCAGAGGCGTCTTGGGAAATTCCTTGGATCTACTATCCAGAAATTCAAAATCAGATAATTATTTTGAATTCGCTGGTTGTTAATATTAAATTCAGTCTGTCAGAGATATGCAGTAGTCTGATACCTGCAACAACCTTTTCAGTAGATACCTCTGGAGTTATCTCCCGGCACTTTCTGTGCCAGTAGTATGCTAGTTGTTATACAGGCAGTCTAACTGAAAGATGTAATTTACTACTGATTGATTCACCGACTGTAAGTAAATAATTTAGTCATACTGGTGGATCATTGTTTCTGAAATGTTGCTACGTAGTGTTATAACTGTAAATACGTTTTAAAGTGTGTTCGTCGTGACAAATCGTTTGTTATGACAAAAGAAATGACTTTAATTTCAGGGTTATTTCACTTTGTCATTTTCACAACAACCTCAAAGTTATTAAAAATACTATTCACTCCAAGTCAAAAAAATCAAAAAATATCTGCAATAATCATTCTGCTTATGTCACAGCTGTTGACAATTTAAATTTTAATTTAAAATTAAACGGCTACCTTGGGAATTTCTTTATTTCTAAAAATTTAATAAATAAGAATTAAAAAAATTATTTACTTCCTGGTTTTTTAAATTTGTGTTTCTTTGAACAGTTGGAGCTAGGAGCTCAAACCTCTAAAAATGCGTTCTTTGTATTGGGAATAACTATTATACTCATGACACAGCTATTGACAATTTAATTTTAAGTTTGCCCTGGCAATTTATTTGAATATAAAAAATATAAATTATAAATTATAAAACATAAAAAATAACAAAAAAGTTCTTAGGTTTTTTTAGTTAATGTATCTCTCGTTAGATGGAGCTAGGAGCTCACTCTTGTAAACAAAGCCTCCTTTGTTTGCAGTTCGCGTGTGTTCTGCCAGGTTAGATAAGGTTTTTTTTCTAAGACTTTTTTTTCTCTCATCAGACTTTTTTGATAAAAACTGTTTTGATTTCGTTTTTTGTGAAATGTTTTTTTCCTATTTTTGTTTCCAAATATCCGGGACAGGTTCAGACCACAGAGGAATATTTATTTTACCTTAAAGTCGTTTTTCCTCGGCAAAAAACTTATCCAAATAGAATCCATTGATATTAAGTGGCCTTTGACAACGTTTTCCAAATGGATTCTTCCTTACTTGGGTTTTTCAATAGTATGTAGTCACTTTTGTTGCGTTTTGATGTCTATTACAGTTTTGTTTTTTCTTACAACTGTCTTGATATCTTCGTCATAATAAATGACTTTTATCGTATTCTTTTCGTCGTGCCTAATATTTGGACTGCTCTATCATTCATTTGTATTTCCACACAAGGGCCAGGACATAGACCAACAAGAATTGGGGGCCAAGCCTTTCAACTAGCAGCTACCTGTCCCTAACAAGGGTTATGGGCCGAGCACGCTTCCTGTCCCTAACAGTTAAAGATGGCAATTTTAAGACGGCACCTGTGCAAATGAATAAAGTAATTACGCATTTCAGTGGAATGCATTGCTGTTGAAGTCGAGAACTGAATATGGTGGCATTTAAATTCAATTCTCTCTCCTAACTTTTTTAAATAAAAAACGGCGTTTAGTTTCTATTAATTAATTGGTTGACTCGAAAAATAGCGAGTTGAGACTTAATTCCAGAGACATCTTGTAATTATAAAAAAAGCTTACCATAGAAAGATCCAAAAAGGAAAAGAGAACTATCTTTTAAGAAAATTTTCGAAAAACAGAAAGATCTTTTTTTTCTGTTTTTTTGGCGCCAGAAAATCTCGTGCTTCACGTACTTCGGCTTTAATTAAAGCATTTTTATTCAAAGTAATTGGATTTTATTTTTTGTTTGAAGAAGATATTGCAGGTAATAGCCGAAGTTGTCACTGGATTAATTTCTTAATTGTATCTGTCGGATTGAGGGTACTCTTTAAAGCTTTTAACCACTAAAAAGCTTTCAGATGCTTATTTTCTATGAAAAAAAGTATTTTAAAATAAAGTTTCTATACTACAGGAGTTTCGGATTAGATGACATAATGTTGACTAAAAAGAAGTTTCGTTTTTTTCATCAGTTGTAAACGAAAGTGAGTATTTTTATTGCATTTTATTATAAATATTGTGCTTAATTTTTAACAGGAGGTATTTTTATACGCATTTTTAAACTATTTTTTATTTGTTAGAACTTTTATGCATTTTCTTTTTAGCATGATAATGTTTATAGGTAGGCATGTTATCTGTAAATAGCGAAATCGTTTATTGAAAAAAAATAATGGAAAGGAACTAGTACTTTAAAGCACTGATTTAAGACAAACAGACATTCTTTCTGTAAATCACGTGATATAAAAATCGTTACTCACAGAATCAATCCCGATGAATTAAGCCTAAAACACTACAATGTTTCGAATTGGGATTCTAAATCGTTTCTTGCCACAAATTAATTTTTTTTATCAAAAATGAATTACCCGTAAATACACTTTTAATTTTAATTTCCTAACATATTTAACCTGCTATTTTAAACACTTTATGCTGAAAATGAAACTGTTAAAATATATGCTTCCAAATTTTCAATTCTCCTGTGATTTATTAGGTATGTTTAAAAACATAATTGTAATAAACACAAACTGTGAATTTTCAATCATTGTGCTATTAAATTTAAAACACATTTTTAAACTAAATTTTCAAACAATATATCTGAAAAGAGATGCGTAAAATAAATACTTTGCGTTCGAAAGGGTATTTTATGCGAACAGGACGTATTAGAGTAAAAGAGACCTAATAAATTTTTACAGAATAGATTTAGCGTTTATTAGTGAGTGTTAGTCTTTATCATAAATATTATTTTTCTAGTCCTTCTATCAAGGGATCAAGCATAAATTCATTAAACATTTCCTAATAAATTACAATAGTTTAATATTTTAAGTCTGCAATCATATTGTAGATATATAAAAATCAGTCATAACCTAATTCAAAACCTCATTAATTAAGTATTTTGGTTATCAATTTGATGGTGCAAATTAATTTACGATTCAGAAAGTAGTGTTTCTTAATTTTGATATTTCGTATTTTAATAATCAGCTTTTTAATTAAAGCCAAAATCGGAAACATACTTGAGAAGTCTGGATGTATTTAATTATATAATTTACAATGTAACAAAAGAAATTCAGTATTTTTCCCTTAGAAATAAAACCGATACAAACATTTCTCTGTCTGCAAAACATTTCCTTAAATAAATGCACGAATACTTTACCAAGAACTTATTTCTTAACTTAAAAATCGGAAATGACTTATGTTACATTTTAAAATTATTTCACTTCGTTCGTATTACGGATACCTGAAACGCGTTTTCGGATACATCGTAACGCTTATTAGAAAGCTACTTACACTAAGGAATAAGCAAATCTATCGTGATTCATGAAAACGAAAAAAAATATCTTTGGTATTATTTTGTGTTTCACTCAGAACTATCATAAAATTTCTAAAGAAGAGAATATCCTATTTAAATTTACAGCCTTTTCAGCTTTCCGAATTTCCCCTGACAATTCCTTGCTACTCAAATTTGTTTATCACGTCTTGTACATAGGTAGAAACGGGTATCAGTGAAAAGGCGATTTGGCTTTAAAAAAGGTCCCTTTGTTATTTCAGATACTTTTTTTTAAGTTTCGAAGCGTTTGCAATCGTATTAAGAAAGTGAGATTTTTGCATACGCGACACTGTTTTTCTATTTTTGAAATAAATATTATTCATTTTTAATAAGTGCTTAAATATTTATTTGAGAATATATTTTCATTAGTTTGTTTTCCATGTGAGAGTTACACGATAAATCTGAGATACGGTTTTGTATTTTGGAAATATCCAATGAGAGTTGTTTTGGAGCTTTGGCATATATTTTTTCCATCGGCTGCAATATTTCTTCGTATTATTTATAATTACATTAATTTTTGTAAATATGATAACTGAATTTTTCTTTCAATTTCAGCATGATAGTTGCTTACTATTTTTAATGCTGCTTATTGATTTTTTTATTTTTTACTTTTAACTTTTGAAAATTTTTTTTTGCTCTGTTTATAAATCTTATTTTTATACCTGATTTTTAAATATTGCTGAATATTAGTATTTCTGCTCTTTATTCATTTATTTTTATAATAAGTCATCTACTATTTCATCAGTAAACTTAAAATTAAGTTTTCTATTTGCAAGAGTCTATTTTCTTGTGTATTCAAATTTTTAACACATTAACAGTTAAATATTTTTAAAGAGCTTAATAAGCAAACTTTTTTTTGAACTCTTAAAGATGTAATGTTTATTTCGTTAAGTTTCTTGTAAATACGTACTTTTAAAATACAACAATTTAAATCTCTTTATATAATATTATTTACGATAGATAAAAAATTATGAAAAATATATAATTTCTGTGCAATATGTGTAAATTTAATCAGAAATTTCTAAAGTTGCGCAATCAAATTAATAATATTCTTAATAACTTGCTTTTCTGAGTTGCTTGTGCTATTAGCTTAAATGTTGTACTGACACCACGAAACATATCATACATGTTAGAGCTTTAGTCAGAGATAATTTGATTTTGAATAGTTTTGTTAGATTCAAACGTTCCATTTAGAAGCAACACGAAAATAATTTTGCGATGGATCTTGCAGTTTTGAATCGATAAGATAAAAATGGCAGCACCTCAATAGCAATCTACACATTACACTTCCCTGCCACACCGATTTAGCCACAATGGAATCATTGGAAAAAGAAGTTGTCATTTTTTTTAATATTATTTTTTAGTTTATTTTTTTATCTACGATATTATTCACCATATGAAATATTCTTCCCATCAAGCCTTTCTGTAACCGGTATGGAAATAGATAACCCATGCACAAACTTAGGAGAGGGAGGGAATGAAGACATAACGTGAGTGCAATTATTTCACTTTTAAAATTTCATATGATGAGGCAGTCGAAAACAGAGCTTTCCAACCTTGCTACAACCTTGCCTATTATCAATGTTACACCACTGAATCAAACATTTTTTTAAAGATCAATTTCGTTTTTAAGTTTCAAATTCGTGATATTAGAAATAATTTTAATTTAGACATAATGATAGGATTATAATTGTTTAATCTAAACTAATAACAAAGGAGAATGTGTGTGTCTGTGTGTTGGCTCTCTGCAGGGCATACCGCTAGACCTAGAGAAATTTGGCACGAACATACTTTGGAGGGCGGGAATGTGCACATAGAAGCCTTTTATGGGAAATTTTAATTAGAATTACAATTAATTAAAAATTAAAAGAAATTTTGGCGTTTTTCTTTAATAACTTCCTAAAATATCACAGCACAAAAATTATTTTTACACCATCGGAAAATGTAAAATATTGTCTTTTCCATGCCGTGCGATTTCTTCTCTAATTTTAATAAACTTTTAAAAATATTTTTTGGCATAATTTACAACAATACTTTTCACTATTACAATAAAATTCAAACCGCTTTCATTATTTAAACAAATATTTAATTGCGTGTTTCTCGTCCATTGTTGAAAGTTAAGATAATATCCTGTTGGATTTTACTTTCTTTTTTTATTCCATCAATTTTTCTGTGAAATCTGTAAAGAAAGACCTCAAGACACTGAAAGATTATGACTGCTATGTTTTAATTCTTTATATCAACATGTTTTAAGCCGTAACAGCAAGTTTTTGAACGTAAAATATGTCACGTCAATTTAATGTTGAAATCAAATGAGTATTTTACATAAGGAATAAAGAAGTAAAGTCGTCTTCGAAAAGAACGCGGGTAAATTGTCTATCTCAATTCGAAGTTAAAAATTACTTTGTTAGGGGAACCATGAATATAAAATTATGCATAAGAGATTCAGTTGAAATTATATTCCAGGCGAACAAGCTGGTCGCCGAAGGCGGCTAGTGTCTAATCAAGTAAACGTTTATGACGAAATCTGACTCAAGACCAGAATATACTTTCAAAAATGTTTCTACAAGAAAATGAAATTGCGCCCACTTTAAGACAGTATGTAATACTTCCAATACCAATATTTATTTCAATAAATTTATATCCTAATTACCAATTCTCACCATTTGAAGAGAAACACGAGCCTAATACCACCATCGAATAAATATTTCTCTGGACAATTATATCTCATCTATTTCTGAGCTGGCTTTCAAATAATTTACTGGCTGCCATCGGAATAATTTCGCAGAATTTACCTGATATTTAATCTCTCCCACCATCCCCTAAAATTTATTCCGCTGTCACCGTAGCCATTTCAGTAATTCTGGAAAAGCTTTAATTAATTCGATTAGCTGTCTAAAACCATCATTTCGGGTAGAAGCGAAAACAATTTCTCCAAGAGTCATTCAGCCCATTGCCAAAATATCGTCTGATATTTCTGTGATGCCGACTTTAAAATTTAATAGGGCGGGGTCTTAATGCCATTAACGAATATCCAGGCCATCACAGAAAGTCTTAACCCAAACGAAACCTTCCCCTCGAATTATTCGACGCACGCAACTCCATTCACACACTTTCGAATATCCATTTTTTATATTATTATTCAGATTAATCCAGACCTTGAGAACAGAGAATGGCGTCGAATATTACTGGTAGGATTTTATTGGTCTTCAAGACATACCAGCATGGCTGCTGGCTTTGCTGCAAGGTACCGGGAATTATATCAAAATGTTTCAGGGCGTTGCTTTCGAGTTGGCAAATATCAGCGAAGAATCTTCAACCTAACCATTTAATATATAAGATAGTATAAGCTTCGGGCATTTCCATAAAGGAACATGAAAATTCATAAGTGCTATAAGTAATCACATACGTGTAGAAACATTTCAGAACGTGCTGATCTTTAGATTAATCATTGTCCTCATTTTATCAGCAATTAAATGAAACGCCCAAATAGTATATACCTTTAACTTTCTTAATAGTAATTAACATGCATATTTGGATTATGTGAATGTATTTTTGTTAATATTTTGTGTGATTTTTTTGTATCACCCCCAAATTGTTTTTCCGTTCCTTCAAATATTCAGCCGCTGAAGTTTCGGATAGTTATAATGCAAACTGTAATATAACACTGATATAGTATAACTGGCTGTGACAAAGACTGTCTTTGTCATTAATTTTTAACTGAATTAGTGAATATCTGATATTTTTCTAACTAACGCTAATCCTTATTTGTACCACCACCAATTGTATTTCTGATTCTTTACATATTCAGCTGCTTGATTTTCGGATGGCGATGTCATAAACTGAATCTCTGTAATTTGCTCATTAAGCATTACTTTTAATGGAATTAGTGAATTTCTGATAGTGATATATTTTGATTTATTAAATTAGTGCAGAATATCAGCGAAGAATCTTTAACCTAACTTTCTATTATTTAAGACAGTATATGCTCCTGGCAGCACCGTAAAGCAATAAGAGAACTCAAATATGACAAAGTTGTTCTTTAGCTGTAGAAAGACTTCGGATAACATTGATGTTTGATGCATCATTAGTTGCATTCTTTATATCCGTTGCTAATGGAAATGTCAAAATACATTGTTTTAATAAGCTTAACATTTATTGATGAAGCCTGCTGGTCTTGTCTCGATGTATCTAGGTTAATATATCACATTGTCTTACCGTTTCTGCAGTGGCCTTTTGCTTGTTATGACTTCAGATCTTTCGCTAGTTACTTCTAACAGTTATGGCAGGAAACCTGGGATGTTCAGGTCGATAACAAACTTCATTCGATTAAGGCTTCCATGGGACATTGTTTTAATAAGCTTAACATTTATTGATGAAGTCTGCTGGTGTTGTCTCGATGTATCTAGGTTAATATATCACATTGTTTTACAGTTTCTGCAGTGACCTTTTGCTTGTTATGACTTCAGGAGATCTTTCGCTAGTTACTTCTAACAGTTATGGCAGGAAACCTGGGATGTGCATGTCGGTAACAAACTTCATTCGATTAAGGCTTCCATGGGACATTGTTTTAATAAGCTTAACATTTATTGATGAAGTCTGCTGGTATTGTCTCGATGTATCTAGGTTAATATTTCACATTGTCTTACCGTTTCTGCAGTGACCTTTTGCTTCTTATGACTTCAGGAGTTCTTTCGGTAGTTACTTCTAACAGTTATGGCAGGAAACCTGGGATGTGCAGGTCGATAACAAACTTTATTTGATTAAGGCTTCCATTAGTGTGTTATCTGTTCTGTCTATGTGAGAGATTGGTATAAAATTTACTCGTCTCAGCATAGAACACTTCCGCTTTACACATAAGCATTTGTTATTTGGAGGAAATGCACGAATGTGTTCTACATGCCATGTAGTTTTTACTATTTTACACCGTTTAGTATACTGTCCAACTTTTAATCATCATCGCATTTTTTTTTGTATATCATCATCAATAACATTGTAAGACTTGGTTGGAGAATGTCCCCACCAACATATTTTTAAATTCTTAAGAACCACATCGGCTTTTTATAATTTTACTAAGAATTTATTGCTCTTTCCTGCATTTGCTTTCTTCAGTTTCTCCATATTGTTGTTAATTTTAATGTTTTTATATTTATTGATGTACAAAACCTTTTGCCTTTATAAAATTTTTCTTAACCAACATAGGGTATATTTTAACAATATGCTTGGCGCAGCTTAGCCAAATCATAGTTCTTGCTGCACTAATCGTGACATACTTATACATTCGCATTGCTTTACATGCACAGCCTTACTTGTGTTTGACTGGAACTTTTCGAAAGAAATATCCTTTACTAATGTAAAAATTAAATACAGAAAAATTGGACAAAAGAAAGTAGATGTTTGTTTTAAAACTAAAACTAAAATAAAAACTTGTTTTAAAACTAAAACATTCTCACAATAATTGTTTAAGTAACAAAGTTTAATCTTGAGATTTTAATAAAACAATTTCACGGAAGAAGACTTTATTGGCTTTTTCGTTCTAAGACATTCAAAGCCAGTTCATTACTCTTAAATAAAATTCTGATTGCTTAAGTTGCGAATTCTAAGATAGTATCTGTGGAGATGAATAAGCTAAATTTGCATTTCAGCGGAATCCATTTCTATTGAAATCGAAAATTGACTAGAATCATTTCATCTCAATTTTATTCTTTTGCTTTCTTTTAAAGGAGAAAAAAAGTTTTTAGTTTCTATTAATTAATTGGGTGAATCGAAAAATAGTTAAATAATTTAGTTGAACCTTAATTCCAGAGACATCTTCTAAATATATAAAATATCTTATCATAGAAAGTTACCTCTTAAGAAAAATTTCGAAAAAGAAGAACTTATTTTCTGAAAGCAGAAAATCTATTGCTCCACATTCTTTGTTTTAATTAAAGTATTTTTAATCAAAGTAATTGAATTAGATTTTTTGTTTTAACAAGGTATTGCAGTGAATGACCGAAGTCGTCACTGGATTAATTTCTTAATTGTATCGGTCGGATCGAGGCTTCACTTTAAAGCTTTTATTTTAAAATTAAGATTTCATTCTGTAAGAGTTTTGCTTTAGGTTGCATGAAATTCAAATAAAAGAAAGCTTCATTTTTTAACTAAAAGTTTAAAAAGTGTGGTAGTTTTGCTTCGTTTTTTATTATAAGTATTGTGCACTTTAAAAAAATGTGTGAGCTTTCCTGGCCTTTACTTGTTTAAAATTTTAAGTATATTTTTATTAACAAAAATTAATTTTTTTTATCTCAAATGAGCCATCAATGAATTCGATTTGGATAATTATTTTTCTAATATTTTTAACATGTTATGTTGAACGTTTTATTTTAAAGTCCGAATGGTTTAAAAATTATCTTTTCAGATTTTTAATTTTGATTTTTAATTTAGATTTCAAATTTTTAATTTTCATATTGTTTCCTATAGCTTTTAATTATCTAAATCCGTTGTGTTTATAACCATTTATATATTTCAAAATTTCAAAAACATGTTTGTTAGTTAAATTATCAGGAAATGAATGGAAAAGATTAATTTCGCTTCAAAACAGGCATATGAATAATAGAGATTGGTTTTTACTAGAGTCAGGGTTTCTCAATTAGTTTCTAAAATACTTTGGGTTTTTTTTATATTTTTCTGGTCTTACCATAGATTGAATGAACCACAGATTTGCTACACACTTTCCAAAATTCATAAAAATCAAATCTAATGCTTTAAACTTCCAACTTAACTTTTAAATAAATATGTAAAACTATTCATACCATAATTTAATAGCATCTATTTAACATATCTCGACCTACGACTTATACTTTCATTTTTAACTTTTGTTTAGAAGTTTAGCATTTCTGATGAATATGTTACTCAAAAAACGATGTTTAATTATTTCGCTGTTTTGTGCTGTAATATGTTTTTAAATAAAAGTCACCTTCAAAACATTTTTTAAAACTTGAAAAATTTTTATATTTTTTACAAAGTAGCAGGAAATAAATTTCATCAATATTTTTTTCGTAAAAAAAAACATATTTTAAACATTCTGTTATTCACTTTACGTTATATTACCTATACGCCACCGTTCATTTTTTCCAAAAATATAATTATTAATTATTTCTAATGCTTCATAATTATTATATTTCAAAAGTTACAAAAATTCACCCATTTCTTCCGTGATTATTTGAAATATGAAATAATTGCCAGAACAGAAGAAAATGGCGTGCAAATCACGAAGTCCTCTATTTTAGTAGATAATAGTTGCTAGAGAATTTCTGCGCAAAATCACACAAATAAGACAACAAACAGGTGTTTCCCAGAAGCACTTAAACTATTTTACATAAAGCTATCTCGTGACAGTTGTCACTGAAGAAAATTTACTTTGCAGGAACATATATAATATTTCGTTTTATGAACATACTGTAGGTATGTCGTGATGATCTTAAGGCAGCATTTTTACTTTCTTATATACAAGGTATACAAAGAGAAAGTATTGTAATCATCAAAAAATTCTAACTCGAGATTTTGATGAATCTCCACGTTTTAGACCTCCTTTAATTTGAAAAGAACAACCTGTTAAAACTAGAATGTTAAAATGTTATATATTAAATGTTATTTCTTGGAATTAGTGCCAAAGGTTAAAATTTAGTTTTATATATTAATTATTAAACCAATACTGGGTGCTGAAAATATGAAACACAAACAATAATACAATTTTGCTACACCTTAAAAATGCACCTACCTTTTCAGGCACAAGCACCTAAAAAATAATTAATTGGTCGAAGATGAAGGTAGCTGAAAACATAATTAGTACACTTGCAATTGTGAAAATAATTAAAGAGATTAAAACAGAATCAGAATTTTAAATTTAAAACTTTTTTATTTAACAATTTTTATTCTAGAAAGTAACTGCCAACAACGTTTTAAGTTAAGAAAATAGAAATAACAAAATTTTAGAGATGCACAACTCAAAAGACATTTTGTAATCAACAATGATATATATGCATATATATTTTAGCAAAATCTTAAACAAATTAGCAAATGTAAAAAATATACCCTTTCACAATGGCCATTATGAGTTGCATTTGTACTGCATGAGAGTTAAACCAGACTTGCAATCATGTACCTTGGAATGTACAGAAGTTATTTTATATGTGAACATAATGTTCGTTGACACAAAAAGAAAAATTTCTTGAATCAATTGAAGCAACACACCTCAAGGTATAGCATCATCACTTGCAGTCAATTTAGTGTGGAAAACTAAGTTTTCCCAGATTTACTGTAGACTTGGAAACTCATTTGAGCACATATAACTTGTAGCATAAATTTTCACAAGATGCATCACACGTTTTTAAACAACGGAAATTGTAAAGATGAAAAGACACAATAAACAAACTTAGAAGCATACCACGGGCGATTCGAAAATAATATTTATGTGGAGCAGTGGTGAGAAATGGTGTTCTTTCATTCCTATGCCACCATGTTGCAGAACTTTATACATAGAAAAGCAATCACTGCAATTCACTTTCAAAATGGCACATTATATCTTTACTTTCGCAAACTTTTTCTGTAAAGCACACATACTAAACACGAAGTTGCAATACGTGAAGAAGCAAAGACAGCAGCAGTTCAGACTGCATTCGATTTGCGTCCTTGAGAAATTAACGAATTTCTCTCTTGCATACTGTCATGGAGAAATAATACTAAAAAAAATACCATTTCTTTCTTCTTTTAAATCAACGGAAAAATGCAGCAGGGACAAACTCCCTGAAGGCCCAAAGGCCTCCAGGAGCCCGCAGGTGCAACCACTTCGAGTAAGTCTCGACTCGTTAAATTACAAATCACACAAAGGAATCCTTCCAGTCAGAAAGACGCTAAAGGACCTTTTTACACAAAAATTCATACGCGGAACAAGATGACGAGTAAATAGTTCCGTTAAATTAATTTGATTTATAATTTAATGAACTGGAAACATTAAATGAAAAGACATAAAAAGTTAAGGCAATTAATATTTAAGTTGATTACTAAGTAAATAATTAAGAAAAGTTATATATTTAATAAAACTGTTAAAAATTACCGTTTAAATTTCAAAAGTTGCCAGAGATGCCACAAGATACTAAATAAACTTTGGTGGCGAAGATTTAAATATTTAAAAATATTGGCAAAGCCGAAAAATGATGTAGATGCAATTTTTTGCAATCTAACACAACCATTTTTGGAATTATGTCTGTCTGTGAACATGATAACTCAAAAACTATTACAGGGATGAAATTTGGTATATGATCTTTACACATAATCTGTAGGCTTCTATCACATTCATTTTGGACAAACTCAGTCTACGGGAAGTCTGTCTGTCCGAGTTCATGTGAACACTATAACTCAAAAACATGAATAACTGGATGGATAAAATTTGGTACACAGTTTTATCATTAGAAATATAGGTCTGTATCGAATTTTGGGCCAAATCCTACAAAGGTTTGACTGTCTGTCGGTCTGTATAATCGCATACTTCTTAAGACAATGCCTTCTAAAAGAAATTACTTAGATAAATGAAATTTCATATGTAATCTTGAAACTCTAATTGGAAATTTCTCTCCAATTTTCGTTTAAAGCGGTTAAAAAATGCGTTGAAATTGCATATTCGGGTTTTTCCCCATTCTAGGAAGCAAAAAAGAGGCGCGAACACTGGAGCGAGCTTTTTCCCTACCTTAGGGAATACCGCACGTTTTCTGGCGTGCGGTGTATTCCCCCCCTTGATAATTGCATGCGAGAAAGTTTCCGAGAGGCCACTCCCGCTGGTTGTATTGCATTCAACCGAAGATTCGCTGTATACGAGGGCTTTCAGTCTTTGAGCCGATCGAGGGCAAATTGCCTCCCATTCTCGTAAGTGTTGGAGAGGAAGGTGCCGGCTCAAGTGTCGTCTTCGTCATCTGATTACGGTGCAAAATTACGACATTCGTCTCAAATTAGGCCTCGAGTAACATCAGATTGGGACGTTAACCATCCAGTTGCAGAATAGTTTAAATCACTGTTTAGTTGCAATTCTTGCAAATAGGTCCATATACTTTTGATACCAATCGAATTGCATAAGCTCTGATTGCATAATGCAATTCGACTGTATAATCTTAATATAAATAAAAGTCATTGTGGCTATGTTTGTGGGTATGTGGCTATGTTCCACATCTCTTCCTAAACCAATGGACAGTCTTCAACCAAATTTTGCACACTTATTATTCAAGACAAGGGGAAGACACTTATGAACTTTTCAAAGTCCAAAAGTTAATTAAAATTAATTAAAAAGTTAATTAACATCGGACCAAATTATCCGATAAAAAATATTTTTATACTATCTTAAAGTTCAAAATTTTACCTTTTCAATGATACAAATTTTATTTCTGACATTTTTCCTTCAATTTTTATTAATTTTTTAAAGTTTAATAATTGTTAATTACGTGAGGACGATTTTGAAATAACGCAAATTTATAGCTACTCCGTTCCTAGGCAACGGTTAGACTTTGAACTAATTTACCTTTATTTCTGAAAATTTTGCTTATTTTTATAGATATCTATAATATAAAACAGAAAATACATGTATCCGTCTGTCGGTCACAAGAACTCCTCCTGAACGGTGAACCGTAGCAACATGAAATTTACACACGACATTCTAGAGCACGTTTCTAGGTCAACGGTGCTATTTTCAACTTTCAGAGTTAATTAGTTCTTAAGATATTTAATTAAATAAAAATTAGTCGCTGTTAAGCCTAATGCTTAGACGTTTTTCGCCAATAACTTCTGAAATATTTACTAGACAACAATTATTTTTATGCCATTTTCAAGAGCAGGAAATTATCTTTTCAATGATATTAATTCCATTGCGATGAAGTGTTTTCTCTGATTTTTATTGAGGTTTAAAAATATATTTTTAACGCAATTTCTAACAATGCTTTTTTTCTTATAGAAATAAATTCAAGCCAAATTACTGTTTCGCGCGCCGGCTTTTGCCAGTGTTAAAGTTAATATAATAAAATATTGTTTTCTTTGAGCATAAACAACAAAGAAGACTTTTCATTTTCGGTTTCCTATTGTCGTATTATTTACAGCTTTTAATACGGTTGCACAGTGATCCAGTGATGTTAGTGAATTATTTTCTCGATGTTTTGTTTAATTTTCTCAAATTTTTAACTGATCCTAATGAGTGTGTGCTAAGCCTTCAAGGCTACTTAGTCCGGTTCCTATCGTAGGAAGAGGAAAAAGGGAGGGGAAAAGATGTTCTAACGGTCTGTCTGTCACGAGAACTCCTCCTAAACGGTGAATAGTCTTGACATGAAATTGCACATGCCATTCTGGGGTGTATCAATAGACTAATTCTAGTCTTTCAAACTTTCAAAAAAATTATTTCCTGAGATATTTAATTAAATAACCAAAATTAAGCTAATTTTCGGCGTTTTATCTCAATTTTTCGTGAAAAATTTCAGAAAATATATTGCACGTAGATTATTTACATACCATCTTAAAGAGCAGAAAATCATCTTTTTAATGATTTCAAATTAAATGCTATGCGTTCTTTTTCTTAATTTAATAAACATTTCAAATTTATTTCATATACAATTTGTAACAATGCTTTCTGTTATTGTAATTAAATTCAAACCATTGATTTTTTATCAAATCCTTCATTCCGGTATTTTTGCCATCGTGAAAGTTATGATAAAAATATTGTTTTCTTTTAATGTTAACAGAAAGGCAGAAATTTTATTTTAGCTTTTATTTCATAGCCTAAACATCTCTCAATATGTTTGCGCCACAACACAATGATGTTAATTACTCTCTTTCTGCGATGCTTCATTTAATTTTACAAATTTTTAATAATCATAAAGAGTGTTTAAAATCCTTCAAGATTGTTGAGCCCACTTTCTACCGGAGGGAGAGGGGCTAAGGAGAAAAAGAAAGAACACTATCTGGTTTTGTCCGGTCAGTGACAAAAGCGCTAAAGAGAAGAGAATTGTTGTCCGGATAATGGTAAAAAATAAAAGATATGAAAGAGTTTCTGCTGTTGCCGTAGGAATGATGGCCAGGGGGAAATGGAGTACGAAGGACTACGAGATTCTTTCCAGGTCGTTCCAACTAAGGAGAGAAAACGAAGAAGGGTGTTTCACCGCTGGTCCAAAGGTTCAGTTGATTAACGAAAATCAACAAAAGACGCTTCCGCGAAAAACACTTTTAGTAAATTGAAAGTGATATAAGTACTTGGACTTGGAAAATAATTTTATCCCGAGAAACGCCAGGCATATCAGCTAGTATTAAATAATAACACACGAGCCCGTGGAAATCACGGGATACGGAAGGAAATGGACTAATCTCCACATCGCATAAATCGTGGAAAAAAAAGATAAGAGGATTAATGTATCTAAATTATGAAACCTACTTTGCTAATTAGTTGTCTATAAAACCAGTGTCAATGCTATTTATATTTCCATTTAAACTTTTTCTTTATAGATCTATACGAATCCACAAATCACAGATTTATTCGTTTAAATATTTTCTAAAAATTGGGTGCTAGTGTTCATTTCTAACGATATAATCAGATACGAAAGGCAGATGATAAGATTTAAAAAACCATTTAAATAGCCTCTATTTTTCAAAGCACATCCCCAATACCTATATATTTATTATATATATTTCTATATAATTTATATATAATATATTTCTATCCAAACACATATAGATCCTACTTTTCCTATTTGCAATCCGGACATTCTTTCTGTCCCATTCCGTTACTATCCCCAAGCAATTGTTTATAGGCGAGCGGACAGATGCAAGATATAATACCTCCATAAATATCGCAGTTAAAAACCCAAAAACGACTTCCACTCCTGCAACTCCCCAGGATTTCATCCACCCGGCCCAACAACGCACCGGTTTTATTTTCCAGATCTATGTACATTTAGGCAGGGCTGAATGGCAACAATCTTTGCTGAGCACTTCTCTGGAGCTGCCGAAATGAGGTCGTAAGAAATTCCAGATCGGTGGAGTTCCGCCTCATTTCCTTGCTAATAGTTCTTTTCATGGCTCTGATTGGCTCTTTAGTGTCAAAGGGATGCCCAGCGAACCGGTGGAGGGGATTCCGTGGATATTTATTTTGTGGCTGGCTCGCCACTAGCCTGCTCACTGAAAGGGAAGGCGCAATGTATTTGGAACTTCTTCTCCATCTTCCCCTAGAGGAATTCCTCCTCGCTTTGTTATATTAAATTTGTGTTAACAGATAAGTAGAGTTCCGCAGGGGGTGGTATTAAAATGCGTGGTGTTAAGACAACGAGTTTCACCTCTGGTCTTTTAGAGGGACTGCTTAACATTTATGGGATGTTATTGATGACTGGTGCCACGATTTGGTGTATTAAATTTGTGTTAAGAGATAAATAGAGTTCCGCAG
>BGPR01000219.1:562651-624723 GCA_013235015.1 Araneus ventricosus
TTTTAGACCTCCCTGAGTCCGAAAAACACAATTTTGGAATTATGTCTATCTGTCTGTGTGTCTGTCTGTGAACACGATAACTTAAAAACTATTAGGGCTACAGGGATGAAATTTGATATGTGATCTTTACATATAATTTGTAGGTTTTTGTCAAATTTTGGACAAAATCCGTCCGCGGGAAGTCTGTCTGTCCGTGGTCATGTGAACACTATAACTCAAAAACTTGAATAGCTAGATAGATAAAATTTGGTCCACAGTTTTACCATCATGAATGTAGGTCCGTATCAAATTTTGGACGAAATCCGTCGAAGGGTTGATGGTCTGTCTGACTGTATAATTGCAATACTTGTAAAAATTATATCTCCAAAACCCTTTGGCTTACATAAACAAAAAATTGGCATTACGGTTGCTAACATTAATTATGGATATGTGCCCAAATATCGTTTCAATCAGTTAAAAAAAGGCGTTCAACTTGCATAATTAATTTTTCTAATCCGGTTCTCCATACGCATGCGTACTGGTAGCGATCTTTGTGCACGCGAACGGATTACGTCATTTTGTCCTTGAGCCGGCAAGAGTGGAAGTGTGTGATACCTGCGTTGTAATCGGTACGCATCTCTTTGAATTTGATTCTTTACCTAAATAGTTTATAATCACTATAATCTACAATGAAAAACCTTCTGATAGTCATTGGATTCAGGGTTACAATAGGTTCGAATTTTTTTATCCAACAGCACCTTTTGGAGGAAGTATACGAGAAAGTTTAGGGGAGGCCACTCCCGCTGGTTTCCATCTAATTTCCTGATGTTTCCAATGTGTTTATAGTATATTGTGGTTAAAGCAGCAATTGAGATTGAGCAAAAGTGCCTAGCATCGGTACTCTTGTGCACAAGCCAATCTTCGTCGTACATTCCTTATTCTCATTTACAAAGACTTACACAACTTTTGTTGGGAAAAAATCCTTCTATGGGTGACAATAATATTTTCAATGTCTTCTTTTTTTGCAATATTAAATCTCCCATTTGAAGTCACATAAACATGCAATAAAACTTACTTATTTAATCAAGAGCACTGACAAAGACGTTATTATACGTACACTAAAAAGATAAAGAATTACTTCGAATTGATTTGATCAGGTCGTATTTCTTTTCAAGGTAAGATAAAGAGCTTCCCAATCAATTTCTGCCTCAATAGCCAACTTCAGCAATTAAGGATCCTAAGAAGTTCTTTTCTCTTGGACTGGCTTTCGATTGAGTCTTGGGCATTTCCATTGATTTAACCTGGATATAAAGCCCAGAGCATTCTAGTGATTTTATTCTCTGGCTTCAATTTTCTCAAAAAAATTCTGGAAACGATTCGATAATTTCTTGCAGCCATTTTTATCTTGTTTTTATCTTATATATATTTTAATTGCATTCAACGCCGTATACTTCAGATCACAAATTTCTTTCATCTTTATTTATTATTCTCTGAGTGGCAACAATTGAAATTTAGCGTTCAGCTTAAAGGAAAAATAAGTAAATTCCGAGTTTTTAGTTTTTTGTCTGAGTTGGCTGTTTGCAGAATTTAGTAAGTTATAAACGGAAAATAACCACAGTTTTTATAGCATTGTATGTTCATAACAGCAGTACAGCATGAAATATATTTTGTTAATTAATCTAATTATATTATATAATTTTTTAATGCAAAGTTTGTATTTTCCGGTGATATTCTAAGGAAACTCGGCTTTATGATTCATTACAAATTTTTAATACTTTCAACACGGTTTTTTAAAAATAGTTTTTCTTCAGCTTGTTATAGTAGTGAATTTAATACACCTACTAAATGTAGGAAAAAAACTTACTTAATGAATACAAATTATGTGGCATGTATACTGTCTGTCCGAAAAGAGAACTGTTACCGACAAATTGTCTAGTCTACGGCGGTCGCTATAGGAACAGGTTATCGTAGGAAGAATCCATTTCTAGTAGGTAGAAGTTCATTCAAATGTGTTCCGCCGCAAACTGGCGCCAAGAATAAAAAAAAATCCGACTTCCGTTGGATTCCTCCTATTCAAAATGGATCTTCCCTTGCATAACCAGTTGCTATAGCGACCGCTGTAAACTAGAAAATTTGGCGGCGACAGTTCTCGTGGTGGACAGACAGTATGCCACACAGTATTTTTTCTTAGATCACATTTGTCCCAATAGTATTTTTACTCCATTACAGTTTCAAAAGATAAATATTAAATACTAGCAGTACGCGCACGGCATTGCCCGTGGAATCAGGAATTCAACAAAATGAAAAAAACACCCACAATGGCATGAAAAAGTTCTGAAAACAAAACAAAAGATACACATTATTTGATTTTCCCGCTTGTTTTTCTTCGCGATAATGATATTTCAACTGTAGAAAAATAATACAGAGTATGTTAATCCGAAACAATATTAAAAAATTACAACATGAAAATGATTATTATATAGAAAATAAAATATGCGAGACTTAAACACGTTAAGACACTGCCGAACGCACGGCGTTGCCCGTGGAATTAGGACTTCAACAAAATGAAAAAGAAAAAAAACCCACAATGACATGAAAAAGTTTTGAAAACAAAATGAAAACAAAAAATACATACAAATTATTGATTTTCCTGCTTATTTTTATCGCGCTACAGTAATAATCCAAAACAATATTACAAAATTGGAACGTGAAAATGATTATTATGCAGCAAGCAAAATATAAAATCGAATCCGAAAATAATAATCGAAGTAATTCATTCAGTTGAAGGTTATGACGTATCCTGCGCTCTGCACCGTTAGCCAATCAAAATTGCCAGTAACGTTCTGAAGAAGTGCCGCGCGAGGAAACTCGCCAGAGGAAAAATATCTTTCATCTGACCAGGGAAAAATTAATTAATAAAAAACGGTAAAAGATATTTTGACATTTACCTTTTATAAGTATAAATAGATATCACTACCGCATTTTCCCGAGATAATGGAAATAAAAAAACATTTCTTTTGAGCAATGTTTAGTAGCAAACCAGAGATAATAAGCTACTCTGTATCCCAATAGATTAACTTATTAGAAAATCCCGTTTCTTACGAGGGCTATTTTTGGACGGAAGTAATACCCTTTATCCTTGAAATTTTAATTTAAAAAATTTCAACGCAAGAAACCTTTATTTTACCTTTTAAGAAATTCAAAACCAGTTAATTATTTTAAAATAAAATTCTGATTGTTTAAGTTGCGAATTCTGAGATTACATCTGTGCAAATGGATAAGCTAACTTTGTATTTCAGCGGAATGCATTTTTATTGAAATCTAAAATTGAAAGCGAGCATTTTATATCAGTTTTATTCCTTTGGTTTCTTTTTAAAAGAAAAAAAGTTTTTAGTTTCTATTAATTAATTGGGTGAATCCAAAAATAGTGAAATAAATGAGTAGAAGCTTAATTCCAGAGACATCTTCTATTTATAAAAACTACCTTGCCATCGAAAGTTATCTTTTGAGAAAAAGCTCGAAAAAGAAGGTTTTTCTTCTGAAAGAGGAAGATCTCATTTTCGGCTTGCTTTGGTTTTAATAAAAATATTTTTAATTAAAGTAATTGAATTTTATTTTTTATTTCAGCAAGATATTTCAGGAAATGACCAAAGTTGTCACTGGATTAATTTCTTAATTGTATCTGTCAGGTTGAGAGGGTTCGCTTTAGAGCTTTTATCCCTTTAAAGAAGTTTTTAAATGTTTCCTTTTTCCCAGTAGAATTTTAAAATAAAGATTTCGTGCTGCAAGAGTTTTATTCTAAGTGATTTAAAAAATCCACTAAAAGCTAGCAAAGCGCATTACAATTTCAAAAAATAAGAGTTAAATATTTCACTATGGCATTGTCCCAAGATACTGGAAATCAAAAACCATTTTATTTGAGAAATGCTTATTAGCAAACAACTGACAGAGACATATATGTCCATTAGCTTATATGGAAATTCCGTTTCCTACGAGGGCTATTTTGTGACGAACTTAATGCTTTAGAATCGTGGTCAGATGACGAGGACGACCCCTCTTCATACTTCCTTGCCATACTGTAATGTTTGGCTACCGTTGGCGATGGTTGAGAGAACGCTTGGCACCGTCCTTCCATCGTGAAATGTTGCTTTTTGTAAACACGCGAGTCTTCGGCGGCGTCCTCCAGAGAGAAATGTTATGTGTGGCATGTTTGTGGTCATTTTTTTAAATACGAAGACGTAAATTAAAACCCACTGCGATTTTTTTTAATATAACAATTGTTACAAAAGAAATAATTATTTAGTTAATCGGAATTAATCTTAATTTTCAAAATAATTGTTTAAATTTTAACTGTAGAATCGTTATTTTTTTGTATGGTTATATCTTATTTTATTAAAAACAACCATTTATTTTATTTACATGAGAATCCCAGTGTATTCAAATATTCTATAGAATGAATTAATGTTGAATATATATTATTACAAAGGAAGCAAATCTAACAAAAAATCCATAATAATTTCTTTAATATATTGAAAAAATCTTGAATTTGCCTGCCAGAAAAATCCACTCATTATAATTTGTTTAAAGCATATAGAATAAGGCCTTATATCTTAATTTGTAATGTTTGCTCAATTCTGCTTGTTTTCGATCTGTTTTAATTATTCTGTAAAAAGTGTTGCATTTGGTCGCTGATTTTTGTTTTAAATTTGTTTTTATTGTAACATAAATTGAAATAGTTTCTTTAAAGACTTCGTTTTTGGCATAATCAATAATTCTATTGAATTTCTTGGTGTTCTTCTGACGAAATTTATTTTGAGCATTTTCATTTCTTGCCAAACATTCGGTTATATTTTATTAATATGAACAAAATATCTCTGTATACATTTCACAAACTGTTTTGATGTTTTTATGTTATAAATTTTTGCTACTGATGTTTACAGTGAAGATATGTCTCATTAAATCAATAAGAACGAACTGTATGAATAAATGTATTGAATTATTGTTTCTGTAACAGAGTTACTTTGAAGATTATTAATTCAGTAATTAGATTTTTTGAATTTAAGAATTCCCTTCAATGCAATTTAAAATTAAAAAACTTTTGATTCGATAAAATATCTCTTCTGCATGCAAAAGCGGCATCAGATAAAAAAGAACATTCTCGATTGAAGTTAATTTATTCATTGCTTTTTCCACCTTTTTTATTTTCTTTTTCCACTGGATCCGTTCTTGTATCGAATTCGAGAAAACTGTTGACATGTTTTTTCCACAAAATAAAAATACTTCATTAAACTCTCTATGTTTTATTGTAACAATGAGTTTACGAAATTGGAAGATGCCGAATTACATCACAGATTCCTAGATTTTTACTTATTTTGCTTACTTTTAATCAAAAGAAAAACCAGCCGAAGCCAATTCATAACTCTGCAGACGATAATTTTTAAACATGAATATATTCATGAAGTCTTACTATTTTTTTCTGAGCAGACGACTTTTGATTTTTTTTTCTTCTTTTTCTTTTCTACATGAATTGATGATCTCCGACTAAAGCATTTTATATGTATATTTTAAATATTAATATTTTCATGGACCTAATTTTAAGCCGCTCTTTTTTGGAAACAACAATGAAAAATGAAGTTCCCAATGAATATGCTAATTCCAAGATCGCCTTCAGTTAAGCTTCTTAAGGAGGGAAAAGAAAAATTCCAACTTGTCAAGGAGGTGGTCTATAAAACTTTTCCTTTGTCCACGAAGGAGAATTTTCTGAGTTTACATTGTACTCAAGAGCACTATAGATTACTCTGGAAAGAATTCTTTTTATTTGTTGCGTTTATTGGTTGATGTGTTTTTAGTTTTTGGTTTTTCTTTTATGTGACTTCTAGCTCATAAGCTATTCCGAAAACGAGCTGCGAAGAAGGCTTAGAAGCTGTTTGTATTCTTTGCAAGTCGAATCAATTTTTGTACCTGCAATAACTTTGTTTCATTATTGGGTCTGAAAGAATTTGAAGAAAAGACATTTGTTTCGTGTTTGAATACAAATCGTGTCATTATTTTTAACCGTAAATACATTTCTTTTTTCTTTCTTTTGCCTGTTAAATATTACAGAGCTAGAAAGACGAAGTTGTCTGTTCTTTTTGAATAAACAATATATTTTTACTTTTCGGTAAGCTATTGAAAACACTCTCGTATTTTGTCCCTATTTTATTTTAGTCATATGGCCTCCAGATTAACAATAGTTAAGCGATGCCAAAACAAACCCAAATTCATTTAAATTCTTCTGCAATATTTCAAATATTCAGTAGGAATTCCTTGGAGTCATGATATATTGATATCCAGTAGTTGACATGCCTCACGACGACCCTCCTACCCGACAGGGTGTAAACCGCCGGAGAGAGAACCAATTCGCCAGTATTTATTTTAAATTCCTAAAAGCTTACAATCAACGCCAACATGGGCGGAATTTGTTTACAGAATGTATGTAGATTTTTAAAATCAAGTAAAAAAATGATAATATTATATGAAAATTACAAATTGTGCCATGCCGGAGCCAAGAACAAAGACTGGAAAAGTGCAATTAAAACACATGCGCATTCACACAAAACAAAACAATACACACACTCAAGAACATATGTACAAAGCCCTACTATCCAGTAGATAGAAATAATTGGTAAAAAGTGCTTCAAAAGTAAAATATCGTACATAGTATCTTTTATTCATATATTGTCCGCCTTTTTCGATCAGCTTGTTCGCCGGGAATATGATTTCAATTGAATTTTGCATCATTTATACATTTATTATACATTCTTGATACATTTATGAAAACATATTCTTTACCTGATGTTAATGTCGGAGACAAACTGTTTTTTCCCACAATAATAATTCGGACATTAAAGCCCTCATTACGAGCAGCACATGCGACGACCCCTCAGTTAGAGATACGACTCTTCATCAATAGGAGGTAATTCAGCCTCACACTGTTATTGTACCCACCAGGGAAGCGAGAACACGCTTAATTATCCGGCGGATTCTCATACCTTATCTTCGAAGGGGGCGCCCGGTGGGATCTGGAGGTAGACAAAACATACCTGGTCTCTTTGAAATTTTACACCAATTACTCCAACGACGCTGCCAAACGTTTATTTCTATTGGTGGACTAATTTTGAGAAATCTACGTATTTCTATAAAGAAGAATTTGCAAACGATGTTGTAAGTAAACATCCTTTCATGTGTAGTTCATATGCCTCAACTGACTTGTATATGCACAGTCCCATACAAAAAAATGTTTATTGTAATGTGCTCTGCTTTCTCTTAAAGTCTGTCACGTGAATTAAGAAACACCCTGCATTCAATACATTTGTCTCCACAAATGCCAGTGCTAATGCAAATGTTAATATTTTTTCAATATATACAAATGGGCTTTACTTCATTTCGTCTGCCATGATAAACTATTATTGGCAAACGAGTAACCTGGCACTCTGTAATATGATTTTGAACTCTGTTTTCAATACACTTTTCTAATATTCATTCAATACATTTAATTAATATCATTATTATTTTTGAATATACATAAATTGCTATTTCTTCATTTTTTTCAGTGCAGATGAATTGTTGGAAAACGAGGAACCTGAAAAATATTTTCTTAACACCGTTTTCTATACGTTTGTCTGTCAACCCACACAGAAGGCAGTTTGAAAGCTTATCTAAAACAAGTATTTGTTGCCAAATGACTGTTCCTGAACGTCTCTATCGATTTCACCATCTTGGATCGCTGTAAAACAGGATCATTATGAAATAATCAAAGGGAATTTATTTGAAATAGATGTGATTTTGATTACTTGCCGCAAACGATGATTGGTGGGTTGGCTTTTATTTAGAAAGCTTAATCATCCCTGAATATCGAAGGTCAAATATACTTTTCTTTCGCGTTTGTCTTTGATGTTCATTTCCTTTTTCATAAGTTTTTTTCGGCAACGCAACGAGAAGAAATGACTTGCATGATGCAAAAGATGGATCGATGAAGCCTTTCATTATGCGCGCATCAAATGACGCGAAGAAAAAGAACACAGCTGAATGATTTTAAATGATTGCAGATTCGGAGTTATCAAGAATATCGTGTATTTGTATGAAGAACTCCGTAGCCTATGCAATATGTTTTATAGTCAATATGTTTTATAAATGGGTCTAGGAGGTGATAACGAAATTAATACGTCACACTGTTGAAATAAAAATAACATTTACACGTTAATCGCCCAATGAATCAAATACGATTCATACCTAAATTCTATTTAGATGAAACCTTCTGTCTTGTAGTTAAGAGATGGAAGACATTTTATTATCCATTGAAATGGATGGGAATAAATTAGGACCTAGACAAAAAGCAACGAGAAAGACAAACTAAAAAAAGTTCCACTGTACTTATTAGTTTTCCCAAGAAAACCTTATTGACAATGTCCGTTATAAACTTTGATATTTTAACTTGCTTTTATTTATTTGTTATCTTTTACTGAGTTTTTAAATTCTTCATTACCTCTGATGAAACTCTCGGAAAAAAGTTCTAAGTTTCGAATTTGTAGGTGTTCGTATACAACAAAACGTGTAAAGCATTTTAAAATGAAATATTATCCAAACATTTTTAATGTCTGTTGCTTTTTACTGTATCGTTAGTTTACATCTTTATTATCCTATTTTTGTCATCTATTTTTTAAACTTTCAACGACGTTGGAAAGTGATTTGCTACTTTAAAATGGCAACCTCGTCGTTTTTGTTCAAAATTTAAAAATTAATAAATTATATTTAACTAGAATAATTATTTTTGTACAAAATTATTCCCTATTCGAAAACATCTTTTCACGCAAAACAATGATCAATTTTCTGTATGTATTATTTTTAATTAAATACTTCATAATTTACAATATTTGATAGCACATTCTAAAATTCCAAACATCGTCTGTGCCATTTTCTAACAAAGAACACGTTATCTGAGTAATCCCAATAGGTTGAATAAAATTATGTATCATTTATATTTTACTATTAAATGAAGACAGTTGCATTGCGCCCAATAAAATGAATAGAAATTCATCCAACCATTTTATAAAAGATTTTATTTAAGCTCTCTTTTGACGAGAACACAAAATTACTTTTATTCATCAATGCTATTTTTCTTCATCTTAATTTATATGTGTTTTTGTTTATGAAAGTCCATTTCCTTTCATAATCTCATTCATCACTGTACGTATAAAGATCTCAATTTATAGAATGACAAATACATATACTGAAGAAATTAGTTCTATAAATGAGAATTTTTCATCAGCTTTTACGAACCTGTTTCAACAATTAATTTATTCTTCTTAATCAGCAGGTGTTTCAATTGAAATGGTCCCAGTGTTCTTAGTATTTGATTTGTAAATGAAAGACGATTTCTCTAGGAGTTTCTATCTCTCGTTTAAATTATGTAATATTTAGACAATTAAATTAAAGGCATTCACAGTTATAAGTAATTGCAAACACTCTCAAAGGCTTAGGTTTAGATTTAGCTACTGTATGGCTATATTCGAATCAACTTTTAAATTTATATCAGAGCATTGGTTTCGACACAATTTCATGAATTCTTTGTACTAGGAAGAGTAATTAGAAGCATAACAGTGGCGGCGACTCATTTGGGAAGAGGGGGGAGTCTCCCCCCAACTCATACTTTTTGCGGAAACAATTAAATTTTTGTTTCATTTCAGCTGCCTAAAATTAGGAATTATAAAAAACAATAGCGTCCGGGAAAGCTAACTAGTTTTGTAATTAAATTTTTAAATTTTGCTGTCTGCATCCTATAATTCAGGGTACTTTTAGGTGTCTACTATCAAACCATCTATCCCGAGATTAGCACTTTTGGACGATTTTACACCGGAAAGGGGTGTCAGACAATAAGTCAGATGAGCTAATTTCCTTAGTTCTTTGTTAGATCGCTCTAAGTAAAATGTAAAGATCTCCCCTTCCATTCTTCACTTTTCCCCTATTTTGATGAAAATAATTCCGACTGACGCATGCGCAAAAGCGCGGAGGGTTTCGGAATCCGTTGCTAAACAATATAAATTTTTGCCCTCTCCCCTCCACTTTTCCCACCCTTTCTTTGCCATTGAAGCATAATTACTAGCGCTTGAATGTAATAACTTATGTTAATGCTTTGGAAAATGAAGAAAATAATGGTTGGTTGATTTAATTCCTAAAAATGTGTCTGCGACTTTTTGCAGTTCTGTAATTTTGTAATCATCTAAACTAATAAGAAGGTTAAAATGATGCAGCTTTTAGAATGGCATGACCGACATGTTATAGCGGGGCAAAGGGTTAAATTCTGAGACATTAATAAAAAATAAATCTGCAACCTATTAACACAAGATGCCCTAAAATATACATACGATATCTTTATGATATTGTGAGGCGTTTAGAATATCGCTGCGATATCATGAAAATATTGTAAAATATTGTGCGCTAATAGGTCGTATTCACTATTTGATTACAAAATCTTGTACACTACCTTTTTCTGTAGTTCTGTAGTTCAAAGCGTTCCACTGATTTAACCAGATGTAGTTTGAAAGGTTTTCACTGAAGTTGAGCCTTTTTCAAATTTCATCCTTATATGGCATGTGATGTGAGTAAATTATAATATTACAAAAATTCAGAATTTTCTAGATTTTATTTATTCATTTATTGCAGGAAGTGAGCTTGTCCTCTTCTTGTGTTCCTTTTATCTTATTTCATTTACTTTCTTTCATTTATTTAATTTTTTGTTTTATTTTGAATAGTGGAAACAAATATTTAAACTGTAATCTAGAACCTCCGTCAATGTGTATTCGTCACCTTTTTTGTAATAGATTTCAAAACTTGGCATTGTAAATTGATACCTATTGTAACATCTAAATTGTTTATGTGGTTAATGAAGAATTGCCGGAGGAATTGATGACTTCCCGAGGGAAGGTGAATGGCGCGGCAGTTGAAACTCAGACCTACACGCACACTTCAGTGGTTTGGGTGAAAGCGTCGACTGCATTTGTGCTGAGTGGGCCAAGTTCATTAACTTCCGCACGGCTTCCGGCCAAACCTGAGGAATTTTTGTATTTTGTTCACTAGCTCTACATACATTCATTTATTGCATCCGTTTTAAAATGCGTCATGTAAAATTTATCAAATGTCTCAGTGTATTTTTTAAAAAATTAAGAAAAGGAAATATTTTTTTTTGAAGCAAACCATTTAACTACGAAGAAATGATTTATAAATATATTTCTTGGGGAAGTATTTGATTTTTCAAATAAATAAATGTTTTTTGAAAAACTAATTGCTTAATGTGTTTCTTGTGATGAATATTCCATATTTGCCCAATCAAAATATAAACCTGAAGTATAGATTTTTGAATAAGTTGACGTTTTACGCAAATAACTTTTGATAATATGTTACCAAGAATATTTCTAATATAGGAAAATCCGAAATATATTTTTTTTCAAATAATTCAAAATTTCATAAACAATTTTTTGTAAAAAATATTTCTCTCATTTAAAATTCCATCCATAATGTGGAATCTTTTCTTAGCATATGGAAATTTTTATCTCTGCTGAACATTTAATTAATGAATGTTAAAAATGTAGTAAGAATCAAAGAACCGATGAAAAAATTGTCTTTTTATTTATTACTAAGGAAAATGCAATCCGTACCTATTCATACTTTAAAAAAAATATAATAAAATTTAATACTATTACTTTTGGAAGACCTACCTTTCAAATATGAATAGAAACTAGATTTTACTTAAAATGGATTCTGTGTTGTTGTATTTTATAACCTTCCGTTTCTGATTTCTAAAATCATATTAATATAAGAAAAGACAAATTTCTCCTTTCTGAAATTCTTTTTTGTTATATATTTTATTCGTGTCTAATTTCTTGAGTAATTTTTCTATCAGTTCGTATTTTATTCTTAAAAGATATTTCAGTGTGAAATTATAAACAGATTCTCAGACTAGACTGTAAGTAAACATCTGAGCTCAATATTCCCCTTTGTTTACTTCAGGGATTTCAGAAATATCTACAGTCTCGAAAATAAATCAAAGATCTATCGTAAAAGATCAAAAATATTTCAGTTGGTCTAAAACTTTAAATCTCTTTTCCAATTCCGGAAATATTTCTTCTTTACTTGCATCTCAGCCTGTCAAAAATGTCAGACAAGGAAAGAATTCCTTCTGATGCGGTCTCTGATTTAAAGTTAATGAAATGTTAAATATACAGGGAGATTCAAAAGTCCTTATGAAAGATTTAAGGGTAGCTCAGGCATACAGAAACAAGTCATATTTTAAAATAGAAATGGCATCGCAAAGGACGAGCGCTACATGGAACTCTTTGCCAGTAAATTAAGTAAAAGAAAACTATATTCCAGATAAAGTACGCAACACAGGTTTAACCAGGTAACTGTTTATGTCGAGTATACTCGTCATGAAAAAAGTACACAACTTTGTGTTATGACGAATATATTCGTAATGAGTAAACAGTAGTGACAATTTGCAGTTTAAATTCCAATTTTAGTGAAAACTAAAATACGAGGGTAAGTCATTAAGTAAGTCATAAAAGATAAGAAAAAAATAATTTACCATGATAATCACTTGGAAACAATTTTATTTTTCGACATAATCTCCACCAATGTTGATGCACTTATCCCATCGTTTTATCAGCGCCCCAATTCCAGCTGCATAAAATTCTTTGGGTTGTTGTTTCATCCACAGTAGGACTTCGTGTTGAAAGTCGTCATCATCTGCAAAGTGCTTGCCTCCAAGACGTTGTTTTAGTGGATCAAACAGATGAAAATAGCTTGGGGCTAAGTCTGGTTGGTCAGTGCTACAGCATCCACCTTACAGCCCAGACTTAACCCCAAGCGATTTTTATCTGACGACGACGGTAATGATGAGACGATGACAACGTTCAACACGAAGTCCTACTGTGGATGAGACAGCAACCCAAAGAATTTTATGCAGCTGGAATTTGGGCGCTGATAAAAAAAAACGGGATAAGTGCATCAACGATGGTGGAGATTATGTTGGAAAATAAAATTGTTTCCAAGTGATTTTTATGGTAAATTATTTTTTCTTATCTTCTGTGACTTACTTAATGACTTACCCTCGTATATTCGTAAACTTCAAGATGATTGAAATATTTTGAAGCCAAGTCGAAATAAAAGTTCATAAATAATAATTATGAAAGAACCCTATATGGCATGAATTATTTTTTCGTAAATGTATTGTTGACCTTTATTAGTCGTCACTGAAGCAATTACGGATTCATATATTGTTTTAACCTATGCGATAAGTGGCGCAATATTTTTGTCTGATGAAAGAAAGTAAATTAGTCTGTATCGAGCCGTCACCAGATGAACAAGTATAGTACATCACAGTGCAATGAAAGAATTTGAAGTGCGTAAATATTATAAAGTTGTGCAGAAAAATGTTGTACAATGAATGAATGTGAGTAATAAAATAAAAAAAGTCATTTTTTATTACATCTTAATTCCACATTACACATAATCTGTGTTTGACGAGTATACTCGTCATCGCTTAATTTGTGCGACGCAGTTTAGATATACATTTTCCAAAGACGTCGAAGCAGTTAACTGGTTAATTGGATACAAATTCACAAAAGCACGACAACGCAGTTGAATGAAGCACAACACGATAACCAGTATATAGCATGACAGGTACACTGCTAAATAGGGCGCAGTTTCTACAACAAGCTTAAAATAAGTTTTGAAATGACTTGCCGTCCGCATCTATATATGTTTCGCATGTTTTTTTTTCATGCAACTGTGTTGTTTTCCTATTGTGAATTTGTGTTCTTTTATAACTGAGTTGTGCACTTCATCTGGCGTATCATTTCTTTTAATTAATTCCCTGACAAAGAGCTTCCTGTAGCGATCGCCCTTTGCGCCTGCGACCCTATAATCTATTGTAAAAATACCTTGTTTGCGTAAGACTGATCTACCCTTTAAAATAATATAAGGACTTTTGAATCACCCTGCATATCAATTCAAGTCTCCACGGTTCAAATCAAATATTTTCTAAAGAGGCATTCTACAGTTATAGTTTAATTTAATTATATTAACGTCCCGTTTTGAAGCAATACGAGGGCTATTTTAGGACGTAACTCTAATTTTAAGCTATGTTCAGATGACAAGGACGACTCCTGACGTATGAATAGACATAACGCCGCCCCATGCTCCTATGACTGCAGCTATTAGAGCTGCTGAACCAGATGAGTGGACGTGGGACGGTTTAAATAGGCTAATAGATGGGCGAATAATCCATAGTATAAACATGATTCTATCGCCATCGTATAATAATTAAATCATAGTCGTGATGCATATTAATTACGAATTCTAGGTGGTATAGACATGCCTTAGAAATTAATAGTTGTCATAGTCACCTAAATATCATTTTAGTTAATGCATTTAGCATAAAGAGCGCCAATGTAAAAAAATTCCATTTTCGGTGGTTGCTCTTTTTAATCTAATTTTAATTTATTATTTTTTAATTTTTATTTATTTATTTATGAATAATTTATTCCTGATGTTCTAAACAATATGCCACCATGATTTGTTGCTCTGAAGACCAATGGTTTCTCCTACTTAATGCTCTAAACAGGGGTGCCATTCTGCATTGGTATATATTATTGCACGCTTTGCTATTTAATAGGAAGATAATAATGAGTCGAATTCACTACAGCCGTCATGAATCATCGACACGACTGGGCGTCTTCTGTCGCCAAAATGTTAATGCTGTAATTTAGAATGTATTCATCAAACAGTAGTTGCTTCTGAATTGCTCTGCACTGGATCCTCCAAGCTAGCTAATTCTGATCTAAACTGAATAACAGTGAATTCAATGCAATGCAGCATAACAACAAGTAATAGTAATGCATAAAAAGGAACTCGGGTGTTAAAAATAACTTTTTATCCGCGGTGATGAATTTGGAAACTGCTAGAATTTTGTGGCTCTGTGGTATCACTAGAACATGCGTTTAGTTTGGAAAAGCATTGGTGTGAAAATCAACTCAATGAAGAGAGTTCATTTTACTAATTAGATTATACTACAATATTTACAGAAAAGCAGCATTCATCGTAATGAAATAAAACCTGCAACATGTAGGCGTGTGTGCAAAAGATGCTATATAATCGAATAGTAAATAGTAATGTCAGTGCAAATTAAAAAGTTTAAAATAGTTCAGTAGCTTAACCAAAAGCAACCTCTCTGAAACCAAAAAAATATACTATTTTAGAATTATATCTATCTGCCGTTTGTGTTTGAACATGATAACTTTGAAATTTTGCTAAAATATGATGCTTATTTACTTGTGGGACAGAAAAAAAACCATTCTTTAAAATGGCACGTTTAGTGGGATCTTAAAGATGCAAACAAACTTAATTCCATTAAACATCCTATTGATTGTTGGATTGGTATTCTCAGAAGAAATCTCGGCACGGTTCACACTCGACAAAGAATCCGTCATAATCGATTCACACAAAACAATGCGATGTTAGGAGAACAAACTAAACTTGTACATTTTGCCGATTCCCTATATCGGTTCTTCATAGCGCGATTCACTACTTTTAGTCTTTCGACATACTTCATAAAGTTCCCTATCCCCATCTTTTTACTTTCTTCAAACTGATTCGTTTTTACTATTTGACTTGAATGTTTTAATGTCGTATTTTTACTGCGGAAACAAACTTTTTACAGTCTATACAACTTTATAAGTCATGGATGCTTATGTACAAATGCCTTAAGCCCTTATACAAATGCCTTAATGCAAACTTCTTTCCATTAGTTTAGTACACAACCATCGTTTTGGCGCAGCATGCTCATATCTGGCTTTTGCACTATGAAACGCTAATATTAACAAAAAAACATATTCAACAATCAGTATTCAAAAATTATTATTAAAATTAAAAATTCAATTCCACATTAAACATGCGAGCAGATGAAGATGTGAAAAACTTTGTGAAGAGTATTTCCTGAACAAATTGAAGGTGAAACTATAACGAATGCGTTAACTCATAAAATAAGGATATGATTTAATCTATCGAATGTTTTATGAAACATATTCTGCCACTTTTCAATTGTTTGTTTAATCGAAGATTCATTAAAATCTTAACATGAACATTTTTTAAAGATTACGATACTTGTTCTTTGTGTACGAAAAAATAAAATACGACAGGGAAAATAACAAATTGAAGCGCCGATTCAACCAGTTACTTTCGAGGAGTCTCTATTCAACCTTTAATTCCTTTCAACAAATGGGTAATGCATACAAACCACCCCGACCTGGCGCGAAGCCGTGTGGTGTATATCTGAATGACCGAAAAGCCACGACAGCTACTCGGGCACTGAAGTTGGAGTCAAACGGCCAATCACCGACCACGGCTCAATTCCTCCCGTAGGAGTTACATCCCGTCATCGGAGTGGAGGAGACTATCCCACACCTTACTATACCCTCCGGGGAAGCGAGAACCCGCTCACTTAACCGACGGCTTCTCATCCGTGTGCTCGCGGTGCCCGCCAGAGGGACCAGCAAATGGGTATATTGAAGTTTCTGAATGCAAGTAAAACTCCTACTACTAATTCTAGAAACTATCTACGAAAAATCATTCCTCAGAAAATCATTATTCTAACTGTTTTAAAAACACTTTCCGTGGCGTTTCTCACAGAATTCTTACTGCTACCGCAATATTGATTTCTATGCAAAATTTTGATTACCCAAAACTGTAGAATGGGAAAGAAAATGGAACATTCCGTCCAAAGAATCGATTAAAGAAGCAATAATTCAGAGTAATCTGTTTCTTAAAACTTTTGAGATATGCACATAAATCCCCAGACAAGCGCAGAAAATTTATTTTTCCTTTTCTTCACAACCGCAGAGACATTCTTTTCCTTCTTGTAGCAGCAGCATCAGTAATGCCATCCCATTCCCAGGGGAATAATCTACCTCTACACCCCTTTCCCAAACTTCTTTCCCAAAGGGGGACAAAAAACAGTCCCCATGCGCCTATGCAAAATGACAATAAACTTCATGAGCAGAAAAGATGATTGGAAAACCATAAAGTAGAAAAAGATCGATCTCAAAACTTAAGAGATAAAGCAGGAGAAACAAAATGGGCGAAAGGAGAGATAAAAACGTCTTCAAAATGGACCTGGGTGGTGGAGGGGGAAAAAACGTGGTGAAATCGAGATAACGAAATGAGGAACTCTTTTCTTCCGCCGCTACGTCGTTTCTTTGATGGCCTTCTTGCGCGCTCGTAGGTGCCACGGTCCCCATAAATAACTTATAAGACCTTAGTGGAAAAACAGCCAGATCTTATAAGTATCGGCAAATAGTAGAAATGGACCTGGACAGGGGTTATATATTGAATACCTTGGCAAAGCTGTAATACAGAATATCTAAAAACAGTTTTGTAAGGTAAGTGCGGGCCATTTTTCAGGTTCCTTCGGATGCCTATTGATTATTTTCTGTAAGTTAGAGTTTTCGATCCTATATTTCGAATCTAAGATATGAAAAAAAAAGTAAATATTTTCTCGTAGAAAAATACATGTATGTGTATCGAATAAAAATAATTATATTTAGAAATACTGCTCAATCAACCAAAATGATTGATTTGATTAGGATTAGGGTTCTGGGAAAACACTAGGGTAATGCCACGCTATTGGAATTCAATATTTTTGAAGTAAATAAGCAAAATAATATTGAGTTACTTGACAGCTTCTAATTTATTTCTTGCTATTAAGGGAGAGCATTACAATTATTTTCGAAAATCGAAAATGAACCGATCGCTATAAATTAAAAGCTGATAAAAACAAAACGTTAAAGATAACGGGATAAGGCAGTTACTTTTCCAGCCATTTTGGATATCGTAATCGCAATGATGTTTTAAAAATCGCTAAAAACAACAGACTGAATCAAATGATTTCAAAATGTCATTTCCCCCAATATGTTTTAAAACATGATTGTAATTATGTTGGTTTTTATGAAGATTCTTTTTAATGTTATTATTTAAAACTAGAAAATCACCCTTCATGGTATGACGAGTGCAAATTGCCTCTTCATTCGAGAGATTTCCCGTCAATTTGACGTGTATAAATAGATATATATGTGAGAGAAATGTTTCGCATTTATTGAAAACAAATAAAATAAACATATGTTTTATGACAGGAAATATTTTTTTATTTACATATAATTTAAATATTTCTTTATTCAAAAAACCTCTTGGTAAACAACATTCCGTGTGAAGTATTTTTCGTTGTTTAACAATTTTCCTTGTACTTCAGATGCCTTAGTGTAAATTTTAACATTGCCAAAAAATATTATCAAATTATATCATCACAATTGCAAAAAATAATCAGATGCATCGTAGCGTCCAAACTATATCACTCGCATGACATACCACTGACGTAATTTACTACTTTCTATTAAAAAACGGAAATTAATTTGAAATATAGGATTAATATAATTTAAAATTTCTCGGGAACTATTGCTCATAGCGAGATAAATTTTATATCAATCGATAGCAAATTTTAGTTCAATATTTTAGAGCTGTTAAATTTGAAATTGGAAAGACAATTACTCTTTTAAATTTAAAATTACTGAAATTTAGGTTCTCTAACAATGAAACAATGCTGTTTAACGTCTCGCAGTTCTATGGTGCGAGTTGTTGGTGACGTCAGAGCGTTACCGAGAGACAGATTTGGGCTATTATATTAGCAATGTTTTTCATATTTTTGAAGTAGAAATATTTAAGAGTAAAAAATATTTCAGAAATTTTATACTTCTGCCTTTGGCCAAAAGATAAAAAGATAATGGTTTTTCGAATTGATAAATTTTCAAATTTCGCCACCTACACTATATGCCCAAAAGTATCCGGACACTTGCAGATTTTCACATTTTTTAGAATTTCTCTGAAACGGTTTAACTGACTGCCTTTAAACTTCGGACATGTTAAGAATAGACAATAACTCACATTTTACATTGACAATTTGGCCCTGAGGGCAATTAGGGGACCGCCTACAAACTGATGAAGACAAAAAGGTTTTTGGCCCACCCCGCTTCACAGAATACTGATAACAAGATGAAACTTTTAGAAATGGTAATGTATAATATGCGTAATATTTACAGAAATTTTCGTAAACTCAACACAAATATTTGGGAAGATATAAAAGTTTTCTTAAAAAATCTCAAATTTTCCCACCTGTTTTTTGCTTATAACATGCAAAGTTTTCTGTTATATTATACAAAACTTACAGAAAAGATGTCACTATGTTAGAACAGTATTTTGTAAAGATTTGGAAAAGAAGTTTTGAATATTACAGGAATTATGAGCATTTTTAGTGAATACTATTTTACTGCGCATGCGCGAAACATAGTGTAATTTTTCTTTCACAACTTTAAAGCCAGGTATATAGGGCAACTTATATTAAAAAATTCAGTTCAATATCATTCGTATTCAAAAAGATATCGGCATTACAACTAGCAGAATTTTAACTCCTGTCGAAGAGAAGCTAAAAGATGAGGGGTTGTACACAAATTGATATTTTTAAAACTTATAGCTTTAAATAGTTATATTGAATTGTATAGTGGTTAGAATTTGCTGAATACCCATTAAGACTTATGAATTACGCGCATAACTTAAATTCCAGGTAATTAGGCACTATAAATAACGAAAATTTTATTACTATAATTATATTATTTACATGATTATGAACAAGTTACATATTACAATTTTACAGTCAAACGATATTTTTAAATATATTTCTTTTATCGCGAAACGATTTTTTATGTAATTAATTTCTTTTCTTAAAATATTTTAATAATTCTACACATATATTTTTTTATTCGTTACGAATGTTAGATGTCTTCATGGGTATTCAGCAAATTCTAACCACTATACAATTCAATATAACTATTTAAAGATATAAGTTTAAAAAATATCAATTTGTGTACAACCCCTCATCTTTTAGCTTCTCTTCGACAGGAGTTAAATTCTGCTAGTTGTAATGCCGATATCTTTCTGAATACTAATGATATTGAACTGAATTTTTTAATATAATTTGCCCAATATATCTGGCTTTAAAGTTGTGAAAGAAAAATTACACTATGTTTCGCGCATGCGCAGTAAAACAGTATTTACTAGAAATGCTCATAATTCCTGTGATATTCAAAACTTCTTTTCCACATTTTTACAAAATGCTTTTCTAACATATTGTCATTTTTTCTGTAAGTTTCGTATAATATAACAGAAAACTCTGCATGTTATAATTAAAAAACAGGTGGGAAAATTTGAGATTTTTTAAGAAAACCTTTATATCTTCCCAAATATTTGTGTTGAGTTTACGAAAATTCCTGTGAATATTATGCACATTATACATTACCATATCTGAAAGTTTCATCTTGTTATCCGTATTGTGTGAAGCGGAGTGGGCCAAAAATGTTTTTGCATTCATCAGTTTGTAGACGGTCCCCTAATTGCCCTCAGGACAAATCTTCAATGTAAAATGTGAGTTATTGTCTGTTCTTAACATGTCCGAAGGTTGAAGGCATTCAGTTAAACCATTCCGGAGAAATTCTAAAAAATGTGAAAATCTGCAAGTGTCCGGATACTTTTGGGCATATAGTGTATGTCTTTAACGGTGGATGCTTCAAAATGTGGAAAACAATAAACAATACTTTTTAAATCAAGTTTGCGAATTTTTTCGTAACCCACTATAATGATTTATAAAAATTAAAACGAGCTTTAATTCAAAATAGAAAAATGGACACTAACTCCTTTCCCACCAAGAGTTTCACTTACGAACAGCTTAACGGTCCCTTTTGAAAACTCCAACCGATTAACTACAAAAAATAGATTTTGATGGAGGAAAATCAGATTTTTTCAAACTAGTTTTTACTTGCTAGAAATCAATAGTATAAACTCTTGACTATCTTGCAGACTTAAAAATCTTCTAATATTCACCTTGTGCACCCCATGATAGCGCTATGAGAGAGGCAAATGTGAAATCAAAGCTTCCAAACTCTAGGAATCTTTTCCAAAGCTTGAAAAGGCCGCGGTGGCCTAGTAGTAAGTCTCGGGACTGGACGGTCGCAGGTTCGAAACCCGATTCCACCGAAGATCCGCCGTGTACGGGGCCCGTTGCATGCTAAATCACGTAGTGGCCAAACGTCCTCCCGTTGGTGTGGCGCGGAAGCTTGGGGAGGGGGTGCCAGCTCAGGTGTCGTCCTCGTCATCTGACCGCGGTTCAAAATTACGAGGTTCGTCCCTAAATAGCCCTCGTGTTGCTTCAAAACGGGACTTTAATATAGCCTAAACAAAGCTTCATCACCAATCAGACGAATGTTGATATGAAAAATAATTATATGATTTGGTTTATGGATGAAAAAATCCTACTACAAATTATATGTTAATAACAATTGTCATGGCAGCAGAAATAGAACGGAATATTAATTTAGATTTGAAATAGTTATTACTTACATCTGGGTGAATCAGAATTCACAATTTTCCAATCTTTGACATAAAGATATATTCATATATGTAAAAATTTCATTAAATATTTTCCATTTCTGTTGTGAAAAATGTTTGTTTCATGTCATTATTTATTTATGATACTGTAATATCAGCTTTTAAGTTAAAATCGAATCATATTTTCAAAGCAAAAACAAGTTATCCCAATTTTCTGAGAAACACTCTCGCTATTTTGTGAACTGTATCAAACTCGTGAATTAAAAATAATTTAGCATGCTTTCTATATTTATCGCATTAGTTTCGAACTCAATGTTCCCATTAACTTTATTAGACTACATTAAAGTTTAAATATTTGATGCTATTAAATTATGCATGCTCGTTTTATGTGAAAGGTGCATGACGTTTTTAATGGAAATTGCAAGCTATAATCCTAGCAATTTCAGTAAGTAGACGATATTAACATTTTAAACATGCAATTTTCATACTTCGCTGCGTTTATTAATTAAACTTATTCCGTTCTAAGACAAAATAGAGCTTAATTTAATTTTTTTATTTAATTGTATAGGAAGTATACAAATAAAAAAAAATTTGTAAATTTCAAAAAATTTGTCCTCGAGACTTTGATGAATCGCCATGTTTCAGACCTCCCCGAGTCCGAAAAATCCATTTTTAAAATTGCGTCTGTCTGTCGAGATTTGCCTGTCTGTGAACACAATAACTAGAAAACCCAACGAGCTAGACGGATGAAATTTGGTATGCGGTCTTAGCAACAAAACTGAAGATTTCTATGAAATTGTGGGTGAAACTGTCTCCTGAAAGTCTGTCCGTCTGACCGCTCATGTAGATGCGAACACCATAACTTAAAACAGCTATATGCTATCTCATGAGTGTCAAACTCGCGGCCCAGCAAACATAACAATACGTATAGACGATTTTCGGATTCCAAAAGCCTTCACGCATGCGCCAGGCGGAGTTGATTTCCCTAAAATAGGGGAGTGAAAAATGGAGAAGAGATGTTTACATTTTACTTCGCGTGACTTAACAAAAAACTCCGGAAATGCGCTCGTCTAACTCACCCCTTTCCGGAGTAAAATCGTCCAAAAGTGCTAGTCTTGGCATTTTGAAACTATCAGTACCAAAATTAATAAAAATTCCATAGCTTAACCCTTGAGGACGTGCATCGGGCCTGCGAGACCCGATGCCTGCAAGAATATGTTACAGAAAATGAACCCCTCAACGAAAAAATTCCAGATTCACAGTAGCTGCATTCAAGGTCATTTACTTGCTGACCACAGGTATTTCAAGAATTTCCCCTCATTTGTTGTCTCAGAAAAGAGACGGTCGGGCCTCCAAAGCCCGATGCGCGAGATCGCTTTTCTGTGTAGGATTCCTAAAGAGAAGAGATAGATAGCGACAATTTATCGCTATTCCAACTACAAATATGAGATGTAAAGATTAGAAAAGCTTTCAGCTGAAAATCGACTAATCAAGAATCGGTTAACGAAGAATGTAATGAAATTGTTGCTGTTGAATTAGAGATCATAAGTCGAATTCTGGAAAGGAATTAGACAATGAACGGGATATTTGTGATTCCACCGATTATTCAGAAAAAAACTGGAGTTAAAAAAAGTTGTAGTAAATGGTTAAATATGTGGAATTAACAAATGGTAGAAAAAAGAACCTGGAAAAATATGAGAACTTTTACACGCAACATCGTCATACAACTACCCGAAAACTTTGGGGAAGCCGAAGTCGTATAATCGGTTCAAAAGTCTTGTAAATGCTTATAGATGAGACAGATAATGCATTAATACTTATATACACGCGAATTCAGGTAATTTTGGACGGGTAAGCCAACTTTTTCAGAAATACCTTGGAAGTACAAGCATTCATCGATCTTCTTCAATTTAATGCGCTCCCCAGAAGATTTCTATCTGAAAATTATTTAATTAATATTTCATATTCTCTAAACTAGTGCAACAAATGTTTTCTATTAAAGTAAATGTAATTTTCTGCGCGTTTTGTTAAAAAACAGGACCCCGGGTCTACAAAGCCCGACGCGCGTCCTCGAGTAACGGGTCTATTCTGGTACCCCCGGTTGGGTTGGGAAACGTCACTTTTTCCGCACGTTAACAACGAGAAAAGTGACGCCTCCCAACCCAACCGGGGGTACCAGAATAGACCCCTAAGTGTAAGGAACGCGCGTCCTCGCGGGTTAGTTCTTAAAACTCCTAATTATGCAGTATTATCATTAACGAACCACAACATTCACCAGTGACTAATTATTAGTTGTGTTACATCGACGCATCAATTCCTTGCCACTAACAGCGAATATTTTATGAGCCGATAATAAAATAGAGCGCTTGAAAGAAAATTTTCTTTGTTATCTTCGATTTTCTCCGTAGGTATAGAATCAGTATCTAACCATATGCAAATGGAGGTAATCGAGATCCAATGCTGTTCAGATTTGAAAGCGCAATTCAGTGAAGTTGGAATGCCTGAATTTTACAAAAATTTTCCATCAGGTTTTAAAATATTCTAAAATCGGCACCCCTGCGCTAGGTAGATGGAATCAGGCACATAGAACTTTGGCACTACAAATTATTATAGAATTGTAGTTTTGTTCTAAATTTTGGACCAACTTCGTCAAAGGGTTCACTATCATTCGATATGTTTATTGGTGGGTATATAAATGGAGTATTCAAAACTGCAACAAGCTAGATGGGAGAATTTTAATATATGAATTTACTATAATTATTTTATTTTACTCCAAAATTGTAGATCTTGATTAAATTTTGTACTAAATCCGTTAGAAGGTAAACTGTTTATTTGTCTGCCCGTGTGTATGTGCAAACGATAACTCCAAAACACAAAAAGCAACATAAATGAAATTTGGTATATGGTCTTGATACGAAAATTATAGATTTATATCAAATTTTAGACCCAGTCGTTTAAAGGGAAGCTGTCCAAAAGGCATACTAAATTCTCTTCGCTATTCTACGAAGTTAAACATAAAACACGATGATTTGTGTAAGTAAACTAGAAAGTCGAAGGACGAACATTCTTTCTGGTGTTTCTGGTTCTGCAACTTTTATTTGTAAGAAATTTTCATAATTAATTAGAAGTATTTGTTCCCAACAGAGCTATAAATTTCAACAGTGCAGAAACCCCTTTTATGTACCCATAAACCTTTTTTAAACCTAAATTGATCTTCAACACAGCCAAGGTTAAATCTTCATTCATAAAAACATGGATTAATTCTTTTAAATCTTCCCTTTATTATTAACATAACCCACAAGACTAATTACAACAAAGCATGTCAAGCTCTATTGACTAATTGCTCTGAAATGAATGTAACGGAACTAAACACTGACTTTTGCGCAGAATAATGCTTGCACAAAGGAAACTACATTTGTAGATACTTATTATGTTTGCTGTTTGCATTTTATTATATTTATATTCACATTTGTATTTTGTATTGTATTACTTTATTATATTATTTTGCTTACATTTTTTGTATAGTATTATCTAATTCTTTGTATTTTATTGTATTCTATTAATTTGTATTGTATTACTTTAATATTTGTATTGGAACATTTCTTCCCGCCGACTCGTCACATACTTTACACCCTTTGGGTAAGCAGGGTCGGCATTAAAAAAAAGGAAACTACTATTGGAAAATTAACACGTTCGCTGCCATGACTTACACTGTGATTCGGACCTTCTATATCTAATTAACCGCTTAACTTAACAGCCCGAGAATACTCGTGCATCGAATTATCGAAATTTTAGTCTTATAAACTAAAATTGAATCATTAATTAGCTTTATAATTTGACACAAAAAATATGTAGGATCCATAAACATCTTGAGTATCCTATGCCTTCTTAGATGAATGAAAACGACAGCCCCTTTCCAAAACAGGAGGGGTCATCTTATTAGATAGCAAAGAAAACTATTCAGTTAAGTGGTTAAATACCCCTTTCTATACTATTTGTCTGTCGTAGAAAGGGGTCATCTAATTAGATAGTAGGTATGAATTATAGGCGTGAGTCAAATAGTGGCAGCGACAGTCAACGTGTTAAGATTTCCAAAGGCACGTGATATTACAAAAAATGTTGCTTATTATTACATTTATATCAAGCGTGCATGAAATTATTCTACTTTTAAAATACGGTGAGAATAAAATTCCAATGCTAAGGTTAAAGCTTTCACCTTATTTTAACTGGGCTATTTCGCAGCAATTCATTACAGCAAGCATAGAAAATGTTTATGGTAAATGATAAGTGTTTGTTTTATACAACGTAGTAGTAAAATTCAACAGTGCAGAAACTACATTTATTTTTCATGAATTTTTAAAAACGCTGAAATTAAGCCAAATTCATCCGCCAACACAGCCAAGGTTAAATCTTTACTCGTATAAACTTGGATTAATTCATTTAATTCTTCCCTTTTATATTAACATAACCTACAAGACTAATTGCAACGAAATGAATTCAACCGAACAAAACATTGACTTTTGCGCGGAATAATGCTTCTACAAAGGGAACTACAAAAGCAATATTAAGATTCCAAAAGCCGCATGATAATGCAAAATGGTTGCAAATAATGATGTTTGCTGTTCCATTCATATCAAGCGTGCATGAAATTATTCTACTCTAAAACACAATGGGTAGAAAATTTCAACGCTAAGGCTAAAGCTTTCGCCTTATTTTAGCTAAGCTATTTCGGAACAATTCATTACGGCGAGCATGAAACAGCGGGCCTTCCAAGTTATCGTTCAGACAAATATGGCGGCCTTCATTGTGCGCGAAAAATCGTCTGCTGCCACATAATGGAACTCGCTAATCGAATTTATCTGAGAACAGCGCATCTACTCGTTGGAGGGAAAAGTTTTCACTCAAACAAAAGAGTTTAAACGCTTGTTTCTCGCTGCTGCTGCAAAAGGAACATTAGCTCTTCGCTTTGTGCGTGGATTAAAGTTAAAAATTTCAGAGTTCTCTCAATTATACCCGGAGGAGATTTTCTGACTAAATAAAATAGTTTTATAGTGTATATAATGCAGTATGTGGGCAACAACTTTTTCGTCATGTATACAATCGTTAACTCTTCGGGTGTAGATGAAAGCGCTTTTTAAAAAGAATGTCGATGTTAAAGGAGAGCAGGTTTCATAGGAAAAGGTAACGACAATGAAGTATAGAAATAGCTTAAATGAGACACATTCTGTCCGTTTATTCTCTAAAGACTAATACACAAATGGAAGATTTAAATATGTATATATTTTGCCGCTACCTTCATTAGTTACTTCACTGCTTTCTTTTTTATCTTCGTTTATTTGTAATTTAATTTCTTTTTACCAAAAATCTGGCTTCGAATCTCCTTTAATATTTTGCTTCGAATTCCATGATTTTAGTTTTGAAATAAAATTTATTTTTACTTGTGATTTAATTTTGTACATTTCTTTCAAAATCAACCCCTTAAAATAACTTATCTAACTAGTGCATCTAATTACAGAAATTTCGATATTTCAATCTAAGTAAAAGAAACAATTTTAAAATGCAGAAATTGCGTGGATATTCTGAATTATCTTAGATGTTCTTTACGTTCTTATATGGATTGAAATAAGGATAAATATCCCATATAGGATACATCATCTAATTAAGTTCTTAAATAAATTCGTACATCAAGGAGTTAAATAACACTTCAAGACATGTTTGTCGATGTTCCGGGTCAATTATTCTGGGAAATTCTTAGTAACAATGAGAAAATGAAAAGCATTAACGCATTGTGTGCGGGATACGAATTAGATGCAAGCTCAAATAAAAGGACAAACCACAACTCTGTTTGCTCTCGACAATGTTTATACCATAGAAGAATAAGTGGGCGTAATCTGCAGATATATATTAACATGTCCAACTTATCTAACTCCTCCCGCTGACATGGTGCGGAAATTTGGAGACGGGGTGCCAGCTCAGATGTCATTCTCGCCATATGTCAGTGGTTCAAAATTACGAGGTCCGCTCCAAAATAACCCTCGTGTTGCTCTAAAACGGAACTTTAATATAACTAAAACTTAACTCTGGTGACTTATCTGGTGGCCCAGATGACCATGCGTTTGAGTCATCATGACCAATCAGGCGCCCGGAAAAGGTGATTTGAAGATTGTGTACCAGAATCCGGTTTTCTCGCCCCGAAGGTGCTTGTGTCGTACAATTGCCGTCGGTGCAAAGTGGAAAACATTAATCTTTTTGAGGTACCCTTCTGTTCGGATATTTGTCGGTTACATTTTATCTGCTTCTCTTCCTTTGTTGACAGCAACTGTACCCCCTTACACCGCATATTGCATTTTACCCAGACAATGTTGCATATTTACAGATCCTACATAGTAGGGAATGAGGTCGCTGTTTATTGGCTCTCAGCGTCACGTGATTTGGCTTGCTTCTAAATGATGTCATGGCACTGCGCTTCGGCGGGACCTTAATTATTATTTTGTCTTCTGCTATCACATCATGGAAAAATCAAAACTACCTTCTAATTATGAATAATAGGATGCCTCTCAAGAGAATGATGAATACATTTTTAGAATGAAATAAATAAAGAACGAAGCTTCAGCATTAGTAAGTACCGTTTAGTTTCACGACGCCATTTAGAAGTAAGCCAAGTCACGTGACGCTGAGAGCCAATGAGAAGCGACCTCATTCCCTACTATGTAGGATCCGTAAATATGCGATAATGTTATGAGAAAAGTTGTATCTTACTCGTAATATGGACGAGTTTTCTGTTTTGTTTATTTACATTAAAAACCTGGACTTCCGCTTTAAAGATTCCATTGACTTAGCATTACACCGGAATTATGTAGTTACCGCATTTTAAGATAAATATAAAAACAGAAAACTCGTCCATAACCACGACTCGACTGAACCAAGCTTGCGAAGCATACTCTCGCAACAGCATTCTGTAGTAGCATTAAATAGCATTTCTGACTCTATAAGTTGCTATTTTTTCTTTCTTTCCAAACACCTTATTTCCCTTTCATTTTGTTGGCGTTATTTTGAATCACCTTGTATATACCTCATCTTCAAAAAATAACATTTTGGAATTTTATGTTTTTATTTATTTGCATAACATTCGAAATCATTTTTATCATTGATTTTTATGCATACTCAAAATAAAATTAAATTTTTTAATTTTATCTTTTGCATTGAAAATGATTTCTTATTTTATTAAAGAAATAAATTGAATCGGGTTCCATCACCCATTATGTTTCTAATAAAAATCTTGGTATCTTTTAATAATTATCACTATGAAACATATTAAAAAAGCATAAACTGTTTTATGCAACTCATTTCCAAAAGAAAGTAAAGAAATCGTTATTACTTTCGGGTATTTCTTGTTAAGGAAACTGAAAGTAAGATCTATATTAAGAGCAGATCTTTTTTAAAAATCCCTTTTATAATGGAAATCAAATATTGGTTCTAGTTAATCTGAAAGAAGATTTGGGTTATCAACAACTTACGTGAAAGAGAAATTCATTCTTGGGTAAGTCTTCTTTCTCAGTCTGCACCAAAGTGGGCTATTGATTATTTTATTTTAAATGCCAAATCCCTCAACATAAATTTTATTCTTTAAGGCTCTTTTATCCGTAACACTTTGCTGATTTGGGTTGGAATCCATTGATGTCAGAAAAATAGAATATACTAAAACTAAAGCATTTTACACTTAAATTTTTAAATTGGCAGAATATATTTTTAGAAAGAACTGTTGTCTGTAGTCATATTAACCAAGGCGTTGAATCATAAGATAAGAGAACAGGTTTACACAACAATGCAAACCATGTTGATTGAAAGTAGCTTGTTCTAGACAATTTTATAGCTTTGTTACTACTGCGACAAATATTTTATTGCTCTTTTACTTACTAAAAACTTACGTATCGTTCACTTGTTCTAGACAATTTTGTTACTATGTTATTATTATGACAAGAGCTTCATTGCGGTTTTATAGTCTGACCACGGATTCCGAAACTACCTCTTTTGGACGATTTTACACCGGAATGGGGTGTCAGGTAATGAGTCATATGAGCGCATTTCTGGAATTCTTTGTTAGATCACGCTCTATAAAATGTAAACATCACCCTTCCATTCTTCACTTCCCCCCTATTTTGATGAAAATAACTCCGCCCGGCGCATGCGCAAAAGGTTTTCGAATCCGTTGCTATACAATACTTGCAAACGATTTTGATATGTGTAGCTTGTTTACGGCAATTATAAATTTGTTACTATTACGAAAATAAAGAGCTTACTTGTTCTTTGTGTTACAAATAATTTTGATATTCTTAGCTTCTTTTAGACAATTTTGTTACTCTAGTATTATTACTTCAAGAATTTAATTGCTGTTATAGTTGCAAACAATTTTGATTTTCGTAGATTTTTCAAGACCATTTTGTGACTATTGATGTTATTACGATAAGGACTTAATTGCCCTTTAGTTACAAACGATTTTGATGTGCGTAGCTTGTTCTAGACAATTTTATTGCTCTGGTAGGATTTTGACAACAATTTAATTACTGTTTTAGTTCAAATTATTTTGATATGGAAATGCTTCTTTTGGAAACTTTTGTTGCTCTGTTATTATTACAACAAGGGTTCAAACACTATTTTAGTTCACATGTGGCTTGGTATAGATAGTTTTGTTGCTTTGGTATAATTACGACTGGTTTAGTAAGTATTTTAGTTCATTCGTAGCTTTTCCTGGACATTTTTGTTATGAATATGACAACAATTTAATAGATCTTTTATTTTGATAGTTTATAGATATTTAATAGGTCTTTTAATTACTATTTTAGTTCAAATTATTTTGATATTCTTAGCTTGTTCTAGACAATTTTGTTACTTTCTTATTAAAGCGACAAGGACTCTATCTCTCTTTAGGTCGCAAACAATTTTGATATTCATAATTTATCTATATAAAACAAAAACGACAATTTTTTTGATACCGTATAGATATTTAAACTATTAAATATATTTTCTTGAAATTTTGCTCAGAAATACTACGAAGCACAAGGAAATATCAGTGAAAGTTTCTTAACAATCAATGAAATAATTATTTTTTATTGATTAAAAACTCTCTTTCTATTGCGCATGCGCAGTTCAAGTTCTTCTGCTGATAAACCTAGAAGGCTAAACAACATTAACAGCTTACGAGGGGATAATAGCCTTTGTTGCTTCAAATCCCGTAACACAAATTCAAGTCAACAGCTTACGGAGAAAATTAGATTTCACCAGTTTTAAAAAATCGTTTGGTTCAAGTGATATTCTTATTCGAATTAAGAAAAATTCCAAACGTTAAAAGAATTTTGTATATTATAATATTTTATATAAAAGTATTTTTTACATTGAAAATACTAGACGTGAAAATATTTTTATCCCGCGAAACGCCGGGTATTACACAGATCAGATTAACAGTTCAGATAACAGTTCTAAATAATTTTGTTATCATTACAGCACGGATTTAACCCTCTGGCTGCTTATCCCGCGATTTCGGTTGGTTGGAAGTAAATCTATTTTCTGCTGCATCCTCCTATTTTCGAAAGTTGATGGGTTTACTTAAAACTCTCAAAACATTGAATAATATATGGTGCCTGAGAATTTGTTGGACACAATTCAAAAATTAATAAAACAACTTTAAATGAGAGGGAAAATAAAGTTTTCTTTTCAGATAGGTGGCGGACCACGACGTTCTAAATTTCCTACAGCGAGAGATTTCCATTCGCAATGGCTACCGATCAGCAGAAGCCGATGCACTTTTTCTGGTTTCCTTTTTTAGTTTTTCTTGAATATCTCGAAAACTATTTAATTTACGAATTATAATTGATTTAATAAATTAAAGAGAGTAAAATTCCCTAAAATGCATGCTTTTATTTTCTTCTAACTTTAATATTTTCGCAGATAATAGCTCTCAAAAATTGGAGATTTCCAGTAATTTACGACCGCCTAGACCACAGTAACGGCGCTTTGCGTATCTGAAAAAAAACTTTTTAAAATGCTCTCTCATTTAAAAAAACACCGTAGTTGTAACATTATTAGTTTTTTAAATTAATTTTTGTAATGTGTCCAACAATTCTCGGACACCCTCTATTATACTAATAAAGCCTTGCATGTAAATAACAATTCGCTTGCTTCAACGTTATTTGAACGTTGCATCTAAATAGTAATTAAAAAATTTGGCAGTCGGAGGATTAGCCACTTAAGGATCGAATAATTTTCAAGAAAACAGTAAAAAAAGTGCACATTTTTTATTCAAGAAAATTGTATAAAAATAAGTGTATGAACAATATATGTATTCACTTTGAATTTTTGGAATTTTTTTAGCTTAAAATTAAGAAAATTTAATTTTTCTGAAAAACCAACAATCAGGGTTATTGTGACAACCAACTATCTCCAGTCACATTATAAATAGTCTGTTACAGCCATCTGATATATAAAATAAGAAATAAAAATTTTTCCGGGTATACGAAATGGATTGTTTTTAATCTTTTTGGTGCGTTACTTTTGAACACTCCAGCCCGGAAATATCACGGGCACGAGAAATAGAATGCGTAACCTCACCCTGTGATTTTCACGGAAGGTGTTAATATATTCTTTGGTTACTTCTTTCAGAAAAAAAAAATTTTTTTTCCGCAGAATGGGTATTTTTGAGAGCCATGTTTGAAACATAAATGGGATTGGCGGTAATGCTTCATTAATGTGTTCTGAATGTAAGTTTCCCCTCATATTGACGTCGTTCTCTTTGTTTGCAGGACTTGGCATCGGAGGAGGAGGAGCAGAGGAACTGGAGAGGAATCTGCATCGCCTTACTTGTCATCGCCACCGTCTGTTCTCTCATCATCACATCCGTTGTCCTGCTCTCGCCCGGTGAGTGAGCGATCCCCGATACTTTCATCAGATCCCCCCTAATGTCCTCCGTCATTTCCATCCGATGAATATCTTTATTGGACTTGCCTCTGTCAACCAATGCAACGAACGCATAAGTACTCTCGGAATCTTTGGGGCACGCATTAATATTAACGAGAATGTGAAATGGCAGATGGGTATTAATGGGGGATGATCCTCGATAGTGTAATCTAGCTGTAGTTCGAGAAATTTTGCATTATTTTTTTTTTAATTACGAGGTTCGAAATGGGAAACAATGTCTGGAAACCATCATTTCATGCATATTTCACCGGCAAAGTTTGAAATTTAGCATTCTATAGAACTCATAGGCATTTTTTGGCAAACTATGCAACAATTAATATTCCACACATTTCCTAAGTATTCTATATAGTGCCAAATGACAAACCGGCAAATTATGAAATACATAGTCGATTTGATTTTGTTAGAAATAAAATTAATTACAATTCAAAATTATTTCCTTTTTTGATGCAACAAGTAGGTTCATATTTTATTTTGATTTCTTTAATAAGAAAGGCATAAACTTTGTTTTGCATAACTTTCATTTTCCTTTGCGTATTTTGAATAAAAGATTTTTATTGGCACACTTTGATTATTTTTCCTAAATAGCATTTCTACTTCTGCATAATGCACATCTTTTAAATAAAAGCCTTATCATAACCTTCTTTTCATACTTTGCCTAAATAACATCTGTCATTCAATGCCTAAATATTGCATACAATCCCAGGGAAAGTATATAACATAATTCTCATATTCCATACTTTGTCTAAAAATGCTTAGGCATTCTACAGAATGCCGGAGTTTCATACATTGCCGGTAACATATATAATGATACGTAATACATTCTTTTTGATCTAAATGTATTTGTTGCATCCTAATTTTTTATCCTTTTATACTTGTTACTTTTAATCCTTTCTGCCGAAAAGCAGATTCATTCAGCATTTCGAACTGGAATAATGAATCGGAAAGAAATATCTCCATATTTTCGAAACGCATAAATCTGCCACTGCGCTTCAACATAAATCCTGCCGCAAGCTATGCTGATTCCTCTATTCGGTTTTATGTTCTGTTCAGTGTAAAATAAAAGGTGTCAAAGTTAATAACTGTTAAAAATAAAATTATTAGATGATCTTCACTTCGTTGTAATATACAGGGTGTCCACTCTAATAGTTGCTCAATAGCTAAAGAGATAGGAATATACTTCCAGTTAGAAAAATGCTTTAAATGTTTCAAAGAATTATATTTTATGTTGTTTGACTCAATAAATGTCCAAATTCTATACATTCGAATCTAAATTCTATACATTCTTCTGGCCCTTTTCGCCATATTTTACAAAGTATTCATGAAACGCTAACATTTTAAACAAGGAAATTATAATCTTCTGCTTCTAAACCTGAAAGAGTTTACTGATGCTTTGAATGTCCCTATTTTAGACCATTTCAGTATCTGAAGTCAGTTTCGAAGAAGAAGGCCGCCACAAGCGCTGCTTCTCGAGTCGGCTGTTGTTTGTTTTAAAATAAGGAAATTCAAAGCTTCATACTTTAGGTCAGTTTTATTCACAGAAGAGTAGAATATTTTTGTTTAGAATGTTAGCAAAAAAAATGTTAGCAATGAATACTTTACGAAATATGACGAATAGGAACTTTTAAAAAATTTCATTATTGCTTATTTCTGAAGTTAAACCTTAATGTAATCACCCAAAAATTCAGAAAACCTTTACAGTTTGTGTGTGGCGAATTTGGTAGTTCTAGGTCCAAAGATATTCCCTGTAGAACATTGCATTCTGTGAGCAACGATTTTTACAGCACTCAGTTTACACAAAGAATGACAGCCTTAAAACATTATCATGTTAAAAAAACCGTGCTTTCCTGGAATAGTGATCATTATGACGGATGTACCATGTAACACGGTATCCAATGATATTCCGGGTAAAGGGTTAAATAACATACTATACAATTCAGATAATAAACCAGCAACATTTCCAACAAACCCCCTTAAATCTATATCAACACTAAACAAATAACTTCATGACAATAGGCATTTTAATTAATAAAAAAATTAGAAAATCTCTACAGTTTACTTGTGGCGAATTTTGTAGCTCTAGGTCCAAAGACGTGCCCTGCAGAACAATGCGTTCTGTGAATCATTCCGCAGTTTACAAAAGAAATCTGAGCCTAAAAACATCATGTTAAAAAAACGTGGTTTTCTGGAATAGCGGTCATTATAACAGATGTGTAACCCAGTATCAAGGGATATTCCGGGTAGAGGATTAAATAGCATGCTCAATTCAGAATCACAGTTCAGATATCAGATTCACAATTCAGATTATAAACCAACAATATTTTCAGCAGACTCCCATAAATCTACATAAACACTAAACAAATAACTTCATGTCAACAGGCGTTGTATTTGAACACAATTTATCCCTTTTCGATTCAAATTCACTTAACCATTTCCTATTCTTAACATTTAATCTGACTTTCATCCCGCCAACAGCGATGATGAATTCGAAACAGATCCAAACTAAAGTAACAAATGGAATTGCTGTCATCCACCGCTGACCGATTTCGGGCTTGGAATAAATGAAAATTCTGGCACAGTCAGTCCAGTGGCCCACATCATATAATCGATTTTTACATTCATCTTTATCATTTCATGCTACTAGCACAATTATGTATGATGCATTCGGTGTGTCAAGTAGTCCATCGATATTTTCATCTTCTGTGTCGGGAGAATACATGTGTCCAATAGTTGGACGATTAATTTATATCGATGTTTAAAACTTCCATCTTTATCATCTTTTAAATCCCATGTTTGTGAATATCTCGGTCCAGTTGCAGCTGGATATTAAATGGACTGTGCTCTAGAGTACTTGCCTTGTTTACGGTGTGTGCCCAACTCTAGACCCAACTAATTTACCAAAGGAAGATGAATATGTTTCTCCGTTTGTTCAATTAATCTACCTTTCTCGCATTTCGAGGGACCTGTATCCACGAATTCTGTCTCTATGGTATGATGTTTATATATTTTGTTTGAATACGAAATGTCGGTTTGAATATTTGCTGGATTCAAATGTATGCTATAAATGTATAGCTGGATTTAATTTCAGTGCGCTGAATGTCAGTTCGAATGAAAACTAAGTAAAATAATTGAACTTCGAAATTATCTTAGAAGTCGGTCGGTTACTAATAAATTGAATTAATCCATTAACGCTCAAATTAATTCAAAGCATAGATTTCAATAAATTTCTATAAAATTATGTTTAAAACACCATGATTAAGTTAACTGTGAAGTAAAATGAAATTCGGAGAAAAAAACTTTTGAGAGGAGAGGTCTTTTTATTATTATTTCTTTAGAAAAAATATTAAAAAAAATTGGTAGAAAATCATTCATATTTTTTTACATAAATATTAAATATTTTTAAAATTTAGTACAATGTCAAAAAATCATCACTTTCTAATTCCTTCCATTACCTCAAAAATAAATCAAAGCAAAAATTTCAAAATGACAGCATTTTGATTTGGTTTAGCCACGGAAGTGAAATGTAATGCTGAACGCTAACGGGTTAAATCAATCTAAATATTATGAGATCGAAACGTTACGAGCAAATCGAAAATTTTGTTTAGATACTTTGTTTTAAATATTGTGTTTAATTTTATATATCCTACGGTTAACTATTGAAGACAATGTATATTTTTACATGCTTATATTTAACTTGACTTCTTACCTATTTGTAAAGATAGAATTTTAAGATGAGCTTTTCATTCTTTTCCTGACTTAACGATCAAATAATAGATTCATTTTAATTAAATTTTGATTTCCTACGAGAGGCGCCATCTGGTAGAGAATATTAAAAGAAATTTGATTCCATAACATTTATAAAAATGAATTATCAAATACACATTAAAGACTAAGAAGTAGGAAATAATTAAAATAAAAATTTAAAAACAAACTTTTATTGGTGTACTAAAAAATAGAAAATAATTTTAGCAAAAATATAGAGGTAAAAAAAATCATAAAAGCGGAAAGTGATGAAAACAGTGCAATAAGGAAATTAAACCACAATGAAAGTCATTAGAAGGAAAATTCCTAAGCATTCGTCAAAAATAAATAATAAATGTGTTTAAAATTTCAATGTACTTAGAGTATTTTCATCAGTAGCTCACGCGTTTACAATTTTGCTTTGATCTTCATATTTTTCATAAAAAATTATTTTCTACTTTTTAGCAAACCAGTAAAAGCGTGTTTTCAAAACATTTATTTTTATTTTTATTATTATTGCGGGACTTTATCTGTTATATGATATATATTATTTGTTTACTTACAAATTCCTTACTTTTTAGTTGTTTTCTTTTAAACATATATCAAATTCTTTAATTTAAATAATTATTACGTTAACTCCGTAGTATTTATCGTATAAGGTAATTTGGGTAGCATAAAAAATTGAAAGATTTAATTCATAAAATTGATTTATAAGCGTATCATACAATTTAATATATATTTTCCAAGAAAAGTTTTTTTAAATAAAAAAAGAATATTGTTTTTCAGAGAAGATGAATAAAACTTAGTATGTATTTAGTCTCTACCAATAATCACCGCAATTAATTCTGTTTAATTTTTATTGTAAGTATAGGCGTAAAATTCTTCAAGAAAATATTTTTAATAACAAAAATTGGATATGCATTTGACAATCAATTTCTCGGCAAGCAAATGACGTCCTCGAAATATTAGATAAAATTGACTACCTCCCATAACCTTCTCGGTGCGTTCGCGTATGCGTATATCATATTTCCTGCTTATGGACGAGTTTTCTGCTTTGTTTGTTTATATTTAAGTGTTGGGACTACGTAATTCCGGTGTAACGCTAAGTCAATGGAATCTTCAAAGCGGAAGTCCAACATCCCAGCAGATAAAGTCAAGATATTTAATGTAAGTAAACAAACCAGAGCTCGTCCATATCGTTCTTTTATAAACCTAAGTGAAGTTTTAATTTATATAATCTTTGTTTAGTATAAAAATAATAAATACAGGTTACATAAATAAAAATTGCATTTATTTTTGTAAAAGAAAACAATATAAATATGTAATACGATGCGTGCTTATAATTATCTCCTGCATACGCGTGCCCTCTGGCGCAAAGCAGATAAATGTGAAATGATGCTCAAAGCAGATAAATGTGAAATGATGGCGCAAAGCAGATAAATGTGAAATGATGGCGTAAAGCAGATTAATGTGAAATGATGGCGCAAAGCAGATAAATGTGAAAGATGGCGCAAAGCAAATTAATGTGAAAACTAATGCAAAAAAATAAATAATTTTCTATTGCTTTAGTTTTGCGTTGTTTTCTATTCGCAACTTTTCACTGATAAATTCCTAACTCTATAGTTTTACGAATTGCCTCATTTTATAAACTGAGATTTCTAAACTTTCAGTAGGCTTGTTTATTAGTGTGCGATATATACGAGCTAAGTCAGCGACCCAGCAATTTTGGTAAAGGAAGATGAATATCTTTCTCCGCTTCCTCAATTAATCTACCTTTCTCGCACTTCACATTCTGCATGTACAAAATTTATCTAGAGTTGTGTTTACTTGAACGCAGTGGTTATATTTTTTGTTCCGTATAAGGATAATTTGGAATTTCACTTTGATGTCCTGAATTCGATATTTGTGGGCATGAAGTTGCTGTAAACATTCTTAATATTGGCTGTTAATAAATCAGATGCTTATAAATTCATCCTGTCATATAACGTGAAATGCTTTATGAAACTTAAGATAAATTGCATTATAACAAGAGGATTACGCATTTTTACCTAAATATAAAACTACTGTTAGGAAAAATGTTATTTGTTTAAGTTGATAAAAAAACACTGCATATATTTAACTGGTCTGAAGGAAGTAAAATAAGTTATATTGGCCCTCTGACCGGAATATCTGCCATTATGATCGTCAAAGTAAATGGGTATTCAACGGGTAATTCAAAGGATGTTCCAGTCAGGGGAATAGCCTCCCATTTTGAAACAACAGGAGATGTATTTTGAGACGTACCTTTATGACGAGAGCGATCCCTGGCACAGCATCTCCCTCTCCGAACTTCGCGCTAGTCGGTGGAAGGACATTTGTGGGTCTATTCTGGTACCCCGGTTGGTTGGAGCGTCACTTTTCCCGTTGTTAACATGCGGAAAAAGTGACGTCTCCCAACCCAACCGGGGGTACCAGAATAGACCCGTTAGACAACGAAGTCGGATTGCACCAGGACTACATACACGGCGGATTTGTGGTAGAATCGGGAGTGGAGTCTGGAACCTTCTGTTCCCAAAGCCATACCTTATCAGCAGGTCAGAGCAACCTTAAGTGTTATTCAGAAAATATCACTTATTTGATTTAAAATTTAGTTTCATTTGAAACACCTTGCGTGTGGTGCCGGAACTCCACAATTGCATCGAAATATGAATTTTTTTAAACTCATAAGCTAAAATCAAGTCATTCATAGACATTATAATTGGCTAGAACGAACGTTTGGCGCAGTATGGCCAAATTGGTCCTTGTGCCATTAAACCCAAACCAACCAACCAATTCGCTAGAAAAATGGCAAGTAAACCATAAGCTTCTCAAATGTTTTCTGTATTCCTAATTGTATTGTAGGGAGGTTTAATGAGACGTAACTCCTGAAGTAAAACTAAACAAGTTTATTCCATACTAACAGAAGATAGTTAGACATTGAAGATTGCTACTGGTCTTGGCAATTATATACAAATGAATATGAACACACGGTTGTAGTTAATATACAAGTACTTACTTATAAAATAAATGATATAGGTGGACCGCCTGCAAACAATCTTAGTGAGGTTCAAATCTGTAGGGCGCCACAATATCAATACAATACATTCCCAAAACAGAAAGTGTCGTCAAATTAGATAAAACACAGTTAAGGGGTTAAGTCTGTACGTTTCAAATTTTAATTCATGTTCTTTAATTTATGTTACGGAATCAATTCACATAATATCAAAGTGAGAAAACTGCGCATATCATCTAACATCTGCACTGCATTTATCTTACACTTTTCTAACTACTAGATGTGTGATAAATCCTAAAATTAAATTAGCGCGATTGATTTTACATGAATCACGTTATCATGAATTGATTTTATTGGCCACAGTTATGAATTGAGGAATTATTTCTAAGTTACTCTTTTTCGAATGCAGCTGTTTTTGCTAAGCATTGTAGAAAAAATATATAATGTTGTATTTTTCCAAAATGAATTATTGCATTATAATTTGACCATTGTGCAGCGGGTTGAAGTAGGTTGAATTAAACCGTCCAGACCACAAACTTAAAACAGTTTAATATCACAAGACCTAAAACCCATTGAATGGTTTTTCAGTTCCCCGATTGCCTAAATGCCTCCTATTATTCCGTGAACTCATTTATGTTATTGTTCGTTTAAAAGTCGCGAGACCAGCACTTTAGACGATTTTTCTACGGAAAGGGGTGAGAGGCAATGAATAAAATGAGAGCATTTGTGGAGTTCTTTGTTAGTCGTGCTAAGTTAAAATGTTAACATTTCCTTCTCCATTTTTCACCTTAACCAGGGTTGCCAGATCAAAATAGCAAAATAAGGCCAAACCTTCTTTAAAAATAAGGCCAAATTTGACAAATTGATTGAAAACGTATTTTCTATTGGAAAAACAGCTATCATTCCTGAAAACGAATCCCACTTGATAGGCTTGTTCAATGTTCTATTATTAAACAAAAATTGAAGTGAAATAAATTGAAAACATTCTTGTTCTATTCAGGAACCATTTCGTTTGACAGCTCATTATGAATCATTTGAAATGTGTAATGTCAAAAATTTATTAAAGAACAATAGAATGAGTAATTAAATATTGTTCTAAAAGTCATTAACGAAAATAAAACCATAAAAGACCAAAAATGAATTTAAAACCAAATGAAAATTCTTAAGGCCAAGGGCTTTGAAAAAAGGCAAAATTTCCGTAATTTGGCCTTAAAAAAGCCAATATGGCAACCCTGACCTTAACCCTATTTTGGTGAAATCAACTCTCTTTGCGCATGTGCAAAACCGCGGATGGTTTCTGTATCTGAGAATAACCAATAAATGTTTTGAAGATGGCAAAAGTGGTAAATTTTTTTAAAAAATTTTTGTCGCATTTTTTCCGATGAAGATTGTTATGTAATAAATAGATTAATCTTAATTTTTCCACTTATTTGCTCCTGATTTAATTCAACTTAATTTTCGTACAAAATATCCATTTACAAAATATCCAGAATTCCACTACTGAATGCTTGTAATAATACAATACATATTATGAACGGATGTAATTATTGTATACTGATATTGAATAATTTAATGCCAATAAAATTGCCGAAATAATGAAAAAAATTTATCTTGCTGACACATGACCTATAGTCGACGAAATTGCATCCGGTAAAAATATAAGTTCTATGCAAATCAAGTAATTTACAAATTATCCTCTAATCACTAACGAATTCAAAGCCGCATAAAACTCTGAGTAATTTATCAGATATATAGTTCTTGAAAATATTTCATTAAAAAGATTTTTATTGAAATTAATTCATACTCACGTGATACACATCAAATGCGCCACGCCTATTTTATTCCCTAGTCCATTGCGCATTTTTCTGGAGGAAACAGGATGTGACGTCACAGCGCAGCATAAGTCATGACGTAAGATGCTAGATGGCATGCCAATTTAACGCTTATCACATGATTATAACGTCACATAAATTGGCTCCTTTCTGTCGTGTTATCCGTTGTATTACATTCACTAAGTGTTTACAAATTTTCGGAAGAATCAATTCATTATCGAATTTTTCTTTAAAGTTTGCCTACAAATGATTCACAACTGATTCTTGAATTATTAAAAACTGCATTAAAATCTACATGGAACTCTGACTGTCACATTCTATCTGTTTCACGATTAAATATTTACCATTCTTTCTCGTGATGTATTCGGTTTTAAGCGTTTTCATGAATAAGTAAAACCGGTATAGTTATTCTGCTTTTGCATGAGGTTTTAAAGTGCCAGGTATGAAACTTTAAAGACCTTGAATAGTTAGGCTAAAAATACTCTTAAACAACTCGACTTTTGTCTTACAACGGAAGCCTACATTTACAATTAGGATTATAGGAAAAAATGAAGTTCAAGTTGACTATCTATTTTTTAAATTTCAAAAATGTTGGCTTCACAAAACAAAAATTTCTCTTTCAAATGTAGGGGGATAGAAAAAAATTGTAAGGGGCCGTTCAAATATTACGTAAGCATGTTTTTTGGTATTTTTTGACCCCCCTCCCCCCTTGTATGCAAAAATAAGCAAATCGCAAACCCCCCTCTTATAATTACGTAAGCAAACTGCACCCCCCGTTCTTTTTTTTACAAAACGTATAACGGTAATAAACTAATTTTAAAAATTTTAGGACTTAATTCAAATAAAAAACTCTAACTCGGCTTAAAATGAAAAAAAATGTAAGTTTAACTTCCTTACAATTTCAAGTTTAAGCTTACAAAAATCAAGTTTAATTTTCTTTTGCCAAATTTAACTTTTTTTTCAAATTTAATTTTTTTAAATTAAATTATTTGTGCAAGTTACAAGAGATTTTCGGAAATAAAGTGATTTTAGTGTCTTACGTAAGCATCACTCATACCTCCCCTTCCCCCCTTGTCAGCAAAAATAAGCAAATCGCAAACCCCCTCCCCCCCTTGGGTGCTTACGTAATATTTGAACGGCCCCTAACCCATTTTTACAATTAAGTTATATAACATATTAAAAATCACATATATGTATGTAATAATCTCACTTAATTTTATTCCAAATTCTAATATTATATATTTTAAAATCTTAATGTATTCCAAAATCACTTTTCTAAAACTCCAGTTTCGTTCTTTTCCCGCTCTGGAGGTATATTAAATCTCTCATTTTGGCATATTTATTACTAAAAGAATATTTAATAGCTTTCACGTGTCCACAGAAAATCATGACGGCGTCTCTTTGGCAACAGATTTTTTCCCTGAAACGCCTACGTAACTTATTGAAAATACTCAATATTTCCTTCACTTTTGATCACGTGTCAATATGTTATTCCCTTATCCGAGAGAATACAGGGATTGTGCTGTTGACTTTCGCTTGTAACCTAAACGGAGATGCACGTATATCCACCACTCTCCTATTGATAATAAAATAAGAGGTAGTTATTTGCTCGTCCTGTTTATTTTCAACGACTGCAACCACGAATACGTTATATGTATTTTCTGTGCTGTATTTTTCCTTAATTTGTAAGGTTCATAATTTTCAAATACCTGTGGCTTAATATGAACTTATTGATATCTTCCACGATAAATATTTTTAAAGTTTGGAAGGAATAAATTGTATCCTAGCGTAATAAATTACTTTAAGAAATTGTTGCACCGAAGGAATATGCCATTAAAGTACTGTTAAAAACACTAAAAGGCAAACTGTGACACAAAGCAGTAGATCGAACATTAAATTTTCAAAAAAGTAATTTCGCAGCTTGCAGTTTGAGATCTCTACATTTCTTACTGATGATTGCAGACAATGAAACTATAACTTCACGTGCAGTCGAAAAGGATAGTCCACTCGTCGACATCATAGTTCGTACTCCAATCGAATCGTACTTTGACAGGCAAGGGTTAAATAAATAAAAATTAAAAACTATTATTGCTTTCATCAAATTATTGTGATCTCTGATTATTTGGGATGCTTGGGATATAAAGTGTTAAAAGAAAACATCAAATGCAGGATGATTCCCAACATGAAATATAATTAATTACAAAAATTGTATCTTAAAAAATTGTAAAATTGCATTCCTGCTAATGAGAGATGTTGTCTTACAACAGATTTATTTTGTTGGTAACTTTCTAACATGAGAAACATTCTGGAAACTTCAGGGGTGGCGCCAGTGGGGTGTCCAGGGGGCCAGGGCTCCCCTCTCGGGGATGCTTTGCTCCCACCTGTCGGGGCAAATTTTTGTATCCCGTTCACGCAGCGGGTAATTCAACAAGTAGATAAATAAAGATCTGGGGAAAATTTGAGAGGGTCATCATTACGCCCCTTCCCTTTTACAGCAGGTCGTGCCCCCTTCCGGGGAGATCCTGCTCCCCCGTCAGGCAAATTCTAACGCCACTCCTGGGAAACCTAGTTCCGGTAACCGTTTCGTTAGTTCTTCCTGGCAGTTAATGTGTTAACTGATGAAAGCTGTGCGAGTTGGAGACTGATATCATAAAAACAGTCATGATGAATTATGGAGGAAATATGGAATCTTTCCAAGTCTTGTTGATTTAGACAGGGGAAGCTTGTGTTCATTTTTACATCTGCTGCTAATTTGTACTGTGACAGTTTAGTAATCCAGAATGATGGGTGTGAGACATTTGCTTTGTAAGTTATTTAATGAGCAGAATATTGCCCGAATGAACCGGTATAAAAACTTTAATAGACATAACTTCAAGGTCCGACTTGAACCCAAAATATTTTCAGTTCCATAATGCTCGCTCACTTATGCATAATAACTACCAGACCCAATTCAAATCCGAGATGCGTTGATTATGAAGCTGAAGTCAGTAATCCTTTCTCATCTATGGGTCTGTTTGCTCTTGTGGTAGAGTATCTGCTTCAAGTTCGACTTCACGGATTCTTGACTTTAACCTAACACCTGAAATCATTAAGATTTCCTGTCAGTGATGTCCCTTGATTATTACAAATTGCAAATATTTACTAAATAGCAAGAGATACAAGATTTACAGGCTTATAACCCAATTCCACTGCAAGCCTATTGCTGCTGTAGTCTATTTTGTAAGTTATTGAGGGTCTTGTTAAGCAAGTATGAACATGTATGAAATGGCGAGAGGAGACAGCAATAAAATAAACTTAATCCTGCAAAAGGAAGAAAGATATTATTATAAAGCATCTGTAGCATATGAGGCGGTTAGGGTTACCGGTGTAGCCGCTAAAGGTATAAGTTCGTGCAAGGCTTGATAATCACAGGCAGAGTGATGAACGAGCATAATATCCTGTTGTTGATGATGATTCCCGAAGATCAGCAGAGCTATATGAGGTCCATGAACCTGTACACCCTAAAGAAATCCAAAGTCAACAGAGGATTAGAAACAAGATCCTGTTTGAAAAGCCCCAGGCATGCAAGAATATGATCAGGTGTGGCCTCTTCTGCAGTACATTTTGGGCAGATCTCAAAACACTTAGAATTATCAGAGAAAGTCAAACTTTTGATATGCCCACTAAGGAAGCGAGTAAGAGTTGTTTGGTCGCAAGGACAATATCCTAGCTACTATGAACACAGTACTTCACACTACCATTAGCATGTATAATCTCCTACTTCAGAAGGGTTCCTTTATGGTGACGCAGTGCAGGTAACAAGGAATGAGAACACAACTTTAGAATAACATTTTTAATATGACGGCATTTAAGTTAGAAACATAATTAAACTGCAACATCATATGACCACGTGCGCTGTTAGATGATAACAAAAGTGAGAGAGTGAACAGGTGGGAACATCGTCCTTAAATACTTCAGCAACTTGCTTGCCATTGGTTAACAGATGACATCACCAAAACCCTTAAGAGCCCGATTTTTTTAAAATTGATTTTAAAATGTTTTTGACTTTCATTTCTTGAATAAAACACGGGAAAAATATCGTTTTTAATCCTATTTTGTTTCAGTATGGTTTATGGCTGAAAAAACAGTCTGTTACCAACTGACAAGAATGGGCTTCATTATATTAAACACAGATGAATTTTAATAACTAATAATATGGACCAGCTGTATGGCCCGGCGTTTCACGGGCTATCACGAATAATAGGATATTCCCGTGCGGAGAGACGTGAGGTCACGTGAGACCTTATCCAGATATTTTCATATGCCCCGCCTCCGTTTTTCTCTACAATCAACAAATATTGTCCCTTACTTTTCCTAACAAACGTTATGAAGTTAAACACTTTGATCCAAAAAAAGAAAGAAAAAAAGCATGAAAACGTTTTTTTTTCCATTGTTAATAAATCCAAACACAGAAGCTCTCTCAAAAAGAAATACCAAATTCCGTTAAATGAATAAAAAATGCGACACCGGATGCGAAACTAATAATAGGAAAAGAATTCACCATGCTGCCAAATAGATGGCAGCACGTCAATTCAATTGAAGTTTTTAATTAATATCTTTTTAACTAATTACAATTTCGGAATTTAAATAGTCGAAATGTATTCCTTGGATTATTTCCCATCTTTTGGTACTTACGGCTAGTTTCAGGATTCAGTGGTTCGTGAGAAAATAGAAGGACATAGATACATATGTTTTTTTACCTTCGAATTTTAATAGGATAAATAAGGAATTACTTTCATCATTGTAGAAGAAAATATGGTTTTCTCAAGTGTGCAAACAAAGCAAAAAAGAAGCAGTCTCAAGTGAAAAGCATCAATTTATTTTTATTTTTTATTAGCACTAAGGCTGCCATCTATATGTTGTAAATTGATTTACTAAAATTTTCAGTATGTATCCTATTGACTACAGCAGCAGACATTAGAGCTTCTGACTTATTCTCAAGATTTAAGAAGACAAAATTGGGTATGTTCTTTAAAGGCAGCACTGGGCATTTAAGGGTTAAAACTCCTATGAGGGCGATTTCTTGACATTATTTTGATGCCAAATGCTGAAAAGTATCGGGTGTCTTTCTTACTATTTGGCAGTGGTTGTATATACGATGTGTGTCTCCAATTGCCAACATATAACCTCGAACGAGACAATGTAAGGAATGAATCTAATGTCGGTTTTAATCTTTTTTATCAGTATGCGTACCACAATCTTTATCATATTTCCTCTCAGATTTTAATGTGGATACATTATTCGATAGTAATAGTGTCATTCTACAAAGAAAGAAAATATCAAGATGGATTCTTAATAGGCGTATTACGAAATGGTTTGAACCTCCTAATCTAATCAGGCAAACAATAATATCACGTGCAAAATAATGATAAGAGTTGGAATAATACATACGAATATTTTAATAGCTCTCGTGTGACTAAATAAAGATAAATATTATACTTTTTTAATTCAATAAATTTATTTCTATTCAGAACAGCGAAATCTGTTATTCTACTTTTCATTTTTTTCTATGTTTTTCCTATGAATCATCATTATTTTTTTATTTCCATTTAAAAATTTATTTTAAAACAAAAACATTTTTTGGCTGCCCTGAACTGGTCTTTTTCAGGGAAAATACGAGTTATAATGGAAGGCGAGAAATGCCTTTTTAGAAACTTGGCTTGTAAATTATACCGAAGAGGAAAGTAACATTCCTTATTTCGTGAAATATTGCTGCGAATGTGTCTAAAATTGCTTGAGTTTCTACAGAAACAGAATGCGCAGCTGTGTCCAAGTTTTAGTTCATCCTAGATTTTTTTTAAATTTTATTCTTTAACTTCATTTATCTCTATAAGTAGAAATTTGTTCCATTCGGAAAGATATTGAATTAAAGAAAGGAAATAATGAAAAATCTCTCTAGACATAACTATGGTTAAAAAATATTTCTAATTAAATTAAATAACTTTTAAGATACAAAGAAAACATTTTCCTTTTATTTATTTACCTGTTAAAAGTTCTTTTGTGGAAACAATCCCAAAATTTCATTTCACTTTATTTGTCCTTTTTCCTTCATTCCAAGATATTTACATTTATTAATGTAATTTCCTGTACTGAGTTCAGCGAGTTTTTCTCACGTACTCAAAAAGAGAAAGTTTTTTTTTTTTCATCTCAAAGGGAAAAAAACTTATTTCGGGAGGGAAAATATGAATGGACCTTTAAAACTAAGCTCAAATATTTTCTAATTTCCGTTCTTTTTTTCCCATGGCGGAGAAAAAAATGTGGACTTTTTTAATTCCGATTTGAAAATAATTCCAGTGTTTTGAAAAATAATATCCGCAGGTTCCTCCAGTTGCATTGCGCAACGATTCCTTTTTATATCGATTCACCTAATTGCTCTCCCCTAAGAGAAACTTGTTTTTCATGTTTTCTTTTTATGTTTGGCGAGTGTAACTGTTATGTAACACATTTTTTTCTCTTTAAAATAAATGCGGCAATGTAAATATAAAACTCCTGAAAGAACTGCACAAAAAAAGAAAAGAAAAAAATCGATGCTGGATGTTTTGCATATTTTTTTTTTATTTTTATTCTGAGTAAAACACTAACTTTCGTAGAATTGATATAAATTTTATATTTAAGAGTAGTTTATGGCTGTTGATTAACTGCGATTAATGTATTTACTTTAACTGAAATCAGTCAATTTGTGTTTCATGTTAAAATGAGGTCTTATGAAAAAAGTTTTTTATTCTAATTTAAATAAATCACTTATTGTGTCATTAAATGAAAACATTCTTTCCATATGAATCGAAAAACATTTTCCGCAAGCATGTTCTAACATATTACTCTAGATTACTAGCAAGATTTAGTTACATCAACGAAATGATAAATTTTGCATGTAACTAATTAAATAAATTGACAAGATTGAACATGAAAGCTTATGCATCATTTTTTTAGGATATTTATAAAAAATTCCTTTACTCAAAACACACATTTCGTGTTTTTAAAACAACAAACTATAGAATCATTTAATGAGTCGACTAAAAAATTTTATTCAAAGAACCGAAATTAAAGAGTGGGCGAAGGAAGAATTTTATATATATATTTGCATATATTTCATTATGTAATTAAATCCATAACATACATTTTAAAAAATACTTTTCCAGTTTCCTATATATATAGCAATAAAATCTTGACTGAGTCAAATTGGCTCATTACTTAAATTTAGTGTTAAGCGCTTTGATATTTTGATTTGATTTGCAAGATTAACCCCCCTTTTGAAGCCATACAAGTGTTATTGTAGGAAAGATTCTGTAATTATGGTTCACTATCAGCAGGAGTCCAGAATAAATATTTTATTGTTCAGATTATATTGTTTTTTACGTAGACCCTAAAACTGCGACTATTAACTGATCAACCTTCACAGTTTTGGTCGACCCACTTCGGTTTTAGATATACGATAAAGAGTTGGATAATTTTTATTATTTCTTTATTTTTATTATCATTGAATGACGAAAGTTTAAAAATGCGCATGAATATTAATCTTTCATGTAGAAGGCGTGTTTTTTAAGTAAGGGCCGTTTTGTTGTATATACTAATAGGTGGCGCGCGCGCCGCAACGAGTGCTTGCGTCGTGTCCCGGCATCCCTTGGGAACAACTGTGCTCAGTTGCAGCTGTGTAGGTAACCTGTACGGTCTGTTCTGTGTCTTTAAATTGATCAAGATTATCGAATCGCCCGCCCCTTGCGAAGTACGGTCAGTGATACGTTTTTTGTCGGCAAGAAACCTGTCTGCTGCAGACATTCACTGGCAGATTTGTGAAGTTTACGGAGCTACTGCCATGTGTGAAGGCAAAATGCGTAAGTGGTTCAAAGACTTCAAAGCTGGCCGCGACAACGGCCATGATGATTCCCGCTCCGGTAGCCCATCTGTGATTGGACTCTTTTGGCTAGGAAGTTTTGGACCCCCCACTACAGCCCCGACCTTGCGCCCAGCGATTTTCATCTTTTCCGCCATCTCAAACATCATCTCAGCGGCAACCACAACAACGATGACGAAAACGTGAAAACAGCCGTGACCTCTTGGTTATCGGAGCAGGCGGCAAGTTTCTATGAAGAGGGTATTCAAAATCTAGTTGTAAGGTATGATAAGTGTTTAAACAAACTTTGCAGCTTTGTTGAAAAATAGAGAAATGTATGTAGAATCTGAAAATAAATTTGGTTTTTGAAAATTTTCTTTCGTTTGGGTTTTATTTTCAAACGGCCCTTACTTAAAAAACACGCCTCGTATTATATATATGAGCAATTTTTTTTTTCTCTCTCTCTTATTTAATTTTATCATTTATGTTTGTTATTATTATAAATATTTTTATCTTTCTTCTTATTTTTTTCCTTTTTTATTGTTTTTAAATTATGCAATTTTTCTTCATTATAACTTTTTGTTCTTTTTTAGTATAAATACCGTAAAGAGTTTCATGTATTTCTACGTTTTCAGTGTTTGTTTCCTTTTATTTTCATTTTATAATTTCTCAAACCCTATGTAACAATAGGCATCAACATAGCTGAAATGTTTTCAGTTCAAATGTATATCCTAAGCACTGGAACTAGCCATTCTGTATTTATTTTTTGCGATCCTTAATAGAGGTGACATCTTCATACCCATCCAACCGTTCAGTAGCCATAATGGTTACAAGCACAAGCACGGGGGTATGAGACGGTGTTCTATCTGTGATGGGAGATCACTCCAATTTATATTAACATCTTCTTATTGTTAAGCTTATCCACATTATTTTAGCGGAACTAGGTAAGGGAAACATACAAGGTGATCCACAAGTCAGGAAAACTTTGAAAACTAACTATTCACAAAAAATTGTAGATAGAAAGATGCGTTTGCAAGGTAAAGATTTATGAAATGGAATTAGAATTTTTTTATCACAAATTGGAGTTTTTGATAGCATAATTTATTTTGGGTAGTAAATTCATGGGAGTTTTTTTAAAATTTATTTCAAATTAGTGAAAAAAATTCCTCTGGTTTTTTCACGAAGAAGTTTGTTCAATTGTTGGCGAAAAGGTTTTTTGAAGCACGAAAATCAACGGTGGGCAGTACTTTGAGGCATTGCTCTTTCTCCATACACAGTACAATTCTCACGGGAAGCTTCGGAGGTCTTAACACCTCAATTAAATGCAAAAAGCAAATGGCGTCGAAAATACTCAGTTTTATCCACTTGATATTCCATTTTCATGATCTGAAAATACACAAAAAATATAAAATTAAAACATCAAAATACTCTATCTTATAGAGCATTAAATTCTCTTTTACATAATAGAAAACATTCTGCCAGTGCATTTTATTTTTACATGCATTTTTAAATTTTAAATAAATCCGAGAATTAATTATTATTCAACCCAATACAATATAAACCATCAGATAGTCCTGAAAATAATAGAAAGATGCGATTTATAGGATAACATGTTGGGCTGAATAAAGACTCACAACTTTTTAATGTATGGTCCTAGGTTTTTAAGCAAAGTTGTTAGGCGAAAAATCACACTTTTTACAGCACACATGAAGCAACATTTCTGTTAATATGAGAGAGAATGTATTTACCAGGATATGTCATAAATTCTTGTCGACAGATATGAGATAGATAAATCCACTGTTGTCCAGGTACCACGTTTCATTGTTGATGAAATAGAAGAGTGTTCCATTGTGCTGAACCACACTATACCTGATGTTAATTCAAAGGTTTTGGTAAAAATCTCCTACAAAATTCGATAACTCCGCTCTTTCAGACATTCAAACATGAAGTATAAATTTTTTTAAGTCATAAACGACACTGTGGACTAAACTTGTTGCAGATTATCGGAAGGGTGTTCTTCAACATCATCTACCACGTGAAGAAAACGTTTTCTGACTCTGCATAATAGGTAGATACCATATAGGAACTCTACCTATTGCAATGGTTCTCATAACACGATTTACAGAAAATTTGTGCAGGTCTTCACCGATCATGACACCCTAGAACCCAAAACCACCGTTCGTTAAAAAGTTTACATGTATATTGTTTTTACCCATATTATCTTGTGAACACGATAACTGGAATAATTTTGATTGTATTTTAAGTGGCGTTGGATGTGTTGTAAGGATAGTGAAAATCTCGGCCGAATTCGTAGATGGTCTATCCAGCTCAAAGGGTGTAGAAATGGTGGTGAGGGGAGTTGAAATTTCCATTTCTCCATAATTCCTTTACAATTAGATAGAAAGAAAATTCAAATTAGGCGAATTATTGCCTTATCATTGCGAACAATTTTTGTATTTAAAGTTTTTTGATAGCTGCAATTGCTTAAAAATTATGAGCTGAAAAATTATCCCCCCCAACTTAAAGTACCTTTCAACCTATGCATGTTACACCTTGTGGCAAAATTTTTGTTGTTTGCAGTCTTTTCCTCCTTCTTTCATTCTTGCAGATCTAATCGTCATGAAAATATAGGAGAAAATGTTCTTTACTTAATATCTCCGGATAAATGGAATTACCTTATTACTTTTGATAAGGTAATAAGGTAACGCTCTCCGGATTAAAGGAATTACCTTTGCCTTCCGGCTTGCCGACGGGGTTTTTTTTTAATTATTTTCGTTCGGCTTTGTTCATTCTACCCATTTGAAAAGTTAGAGCTCGCGGTAGCAAAATATTAGTAATATTAAGTGACTGAATTTATTTTCAATAAGCTGAGAGTTTTCCATTTAAAAGCATCGTATCAGGTAAAACAGTTCTCTCATTCAAAATACATGTTTCGGTAACGGTATATTAATCTCCTTAATAAAACACGGATTTGTCTTTTGTACAAAATACAAACCTTCGATTTTAAGTCATATTCTTTTTTACAGAAAAATGTCACATATATTTTTATGTGTAAGAGAGTGAAGTCTCTTACACTCTTAAACTGAACATACTCTCATTATTAATTATATATAAGCATTTCTATTCCATTTATTTCTTTATCTTGATGAAAATGGGCTTACTAAAAAAATCAACATAACTTCAATAATGAATATATTTACGTGGTTGAACGCCTGTTCCATTTATTTATGAATATCATTCATTTCACGTTACTAATATGCAGATTTCTTACTTAAATTCCCTTCCGTAATTCTTATTTTAAAACCTACGGGGGCCTTCAATCTTTTCTTCAGTATGCTTACCATATTTTACACATTCCTCTTTGCAGCTGAATAATAAATGATGCATCGAGTATATTCTTCATTTCCCTTATCAAACGCCATCTTCATGCATTATTTATAGCATTTTGCTCTGATGTCATAAATGCATTGTCGTTCGATACATTTTAGTATCCAAGTGTGTATACTTTGATCAGCGATATGCGTCAAATGAACTCGAAGTTGACGAATTTCTTGAAGGAATTTCTAATTTGGTTACGACGTATCCAGGAGACTAAAAGCTTAACAGATTAATGTAACTACATTTCTTAGTGTATATTGTGAACAAACTTTGTTGTATAATTTATTAATTTTTGGCGTTTATACGTCATTATTTGTATATGGCTTTCCTTAATGGATAATTTTTTTGAAAGTTAAAAAGATGTGAATTCCTAGTTTCATGTTTCTTACATTCCTCCATAAATAAATAATAAAACGTTAGAAAATTGTATATCTATACTTCAGAGGCAAACTATCTTAACCCTTTTGACACGACTTCCGCATGATTAAAATTTAACTTTGAAAAGTAATTTAATTTAATGTTGATATGCTAAAAGAAGCATACTATGAGTTTAAAGTTTTTCACTTTTCCCGTTTCCTGGAAATCTCCTGGGACAATATGTCTCAATCGTGTAGTCGACTGGGAATATTTGTCCAAATCCTATAGTTGACTGGGAATATTCCAGTAAAACATCTGTAAAACCACTTTCCTGCCATAAGATTAGGATGTCAAAGAAACAATTTCGCATCTTCGTAACAATAGTCCTGTAGTAATTTGATCACTGATGGGATATATTGTCGAACTGTTGAATACGATTGGGACAATATATCCCACAAAAAGAATTTATTAAAAATATTTAATCTGATATTAGAGAAGCTAAATTAGTGCTTAATAAGAGCAATAAGAAATATTTTACACTAAGTATGACATAAATATAGCTGTACTAACTGTAAAATTCAAAAAACAGACAAACTGAAACTTTAGTAATTTGTGTGCTCAAAAACATAAGTCTGCCATTTGCAATCCAAGAGTGTTTCCGAGTTTCTTTAATCATAATTTTATTTCCTAATTCCTTAAGAGAACTAAAAGCATAAAAACCATGTAAAAGTGGGATTTATTTACCAATAGGGAATGAAGTCTAATCTCCGCCATTAGAGCCGAAAAAAGTTAAATTACAATTTTAGCATTTTACAAGTGAGTCAAGAAAATTTCCATTGCATTGCGATGCTCAATTTACTTTTTGAGAGCAGTTATCTTTCGTTCTTTTCGATCTGCAGCTACAACACTTTTCCTATCGAAAGATGCGGTCATGAAAATGCAAATACGATAAAAACATCAAAATCAGCAAAATTGAATTCAAGATAGTTTACCTCTCAAGTGCAAACATATTGCTCAGACCTCCTATTGTCGTTGTCCATAATAGATACGTATGTAATCTGCATCTATTGGCTATTTTTAAGGCATTACAATTCGAATTGTTTTATAGAATACTCATTTACATTCTCATTAGAACCAATTACTATAGTTATAATGTAAAAATTACCAAGACAAGTTGAATATTTCATAGAATAGACATTATAAAGGTGCGATACATTGCAACCATTTATAGTCCAGTCGAATTGTACCTCAACATGGAAAAAATATATAAAAGCAATTTAAATGCTTTAAGTTATTGAGTCGGCCATACAAAATTTGTCACTATATTTTGCACGTGGAGATCGGACCGGATAAGGGGGAGGGAAATTCGAACGACCGGTTTTTGCGTTTAAATAAAAGGCTGTTAATCTGAGAGGAAAAGTTTAAATTAGAAAGTTATAGTTAATAAAAAGATCTATCAAGTAACATTTCGAATGTTAAGATATCTTAATTACATCAGGAGTAAATTTTTTTAATGTAAATTTTGGAAGAGTATTTTTAATTTTTTTATAATTAAAGCGAAATTTTTGAAATTTTGAAATTCTACTTCTGTACGTATTTTATGGGCTGCAGTATATGGTAAAAAATTCAGAACGATATCTGCATAATTTTTTTCAGAAAAAACAGGTTTATCGAAAAATGCCTATAAATACTTTTGTCAAATCATATTTTTAAAGTGTTGTTCAACGATTTTAAATGCCTTCTATGGTCGTTTTTTAAAAGGAAAGTAGCGAAAATTAACTTTGAATTTATCATTTTTTGTCAATTATTATGCCTTAAAGCATTCAGTCATAACGAAGAACTCGTTCAGGCATAATAATTGACACAAAACGTTAACTTCAAAGTTAATATTTACCGACCATATAGAAGGCACTTGAAATCGTAGAACAACACTTCAAGAATCGGATTTGCTTCCTCGCCACGAATTCGGATTGATAGAAAAGTACTTATAGGCATTTTTCGACGACCCGGGTTTTTTTCGAAAAAGTTGAATTTTTCAAAAATTAATGCAGATATCGTTCTGAGCTTTTCACCAGATATTCCATCCTATAAAATACGTACTGCAGTAGAAATTCAAAAATTTCGCACCAATTGTAAAAAAATTAAAATACTTTTCCAAATTTTACGTTTTTGGAATTTATTCCTGACGCAATTAAGATATCTTAACATTCGAAATGTCGCTTTGTAGATCTTTTAACCAAGTATAACTTTATAATTTAAAATTTCTCTCAGATTAATAGTCTTTTATTTAATCGTAAAAAAACGAACAAAATATAGTGCCATGTTTTGTATGGTCGACCTAACAATTTGAAGCAATAAGATTACTGTTGTGTGTTTTTTCCACATTTTCATACTTTTCATGACAATTCGACTGTACTATTAAGGGTGAAAATGATTGCGACTAACGGAGAATTAAACTGAAACCCCATGCACATAAGTTTGCATTTCAGTAAATCATTTTAACAGAGTGATAAAAACCTTGGGAAAGCTAGTTCTGCTCAGTTTTTTACTTTCATCAACTCGTTATCAGCGACAAAAAGCGAGAAGAAACTTTATTTTCTTATATTTTTTACCATATTACTTTTCTCGTCTACACGTGCTTAATTTTTTACAAAGCATGATCTCGTGAATTTTCACGTTTATATTTTGTAACTATAAAATGAGATATCTGAAAAAAGTTGAGCTCTGTTAATGGAACTCATTCATGCGCATGCGACACACATGAGAACCACACACATTTCACAAAAGAAAAGAGAAATAAACATCATAACACAGTGCAAGACAACATGTATTTAGATATTAGATGTCATGAGAACTCGGGATAGCGGTTATTGCAAAAACAACCGATTTTCGGCTTTTTAAAAAAAGAAACGTTTTTTACTAATTTTTTTATTAAAAATAATATACAATAAGTAATTAATGTAATAAGTAATGATTATAAATAAGTGATTAATACAATATGTAATAATAATAAATGAGTAATTATTACAATAAGTAAGTATTATGGACAAATTTTTTATTAACATTGTTTTCACAAGAAATTAATTCATTGGCCAATATTTATCATCTAATCTGCTCATAAAGACTCTTTTAGCAATGTGTTGATCCGTGAGTCGACATCTCTCAACGGAAACAACATCGTTCAACGTAGATACTAATCTTTCGGAAGCCACAGAACTTCCGTCTGAAGATAGATATTTTTTGGCTACAAAAAACAGACGCCGTTTGCAGACAATTTTTTTTATTTGTATTGTTTTTGCAGGAAAACAATTCATTGGCCAATATTTATCTGTTCATAAAGACTCTTTCAGTTATCCGCCAACCAACAGACACTTCGAGTAAGCTGTTGTCAGTGATTGACCCAAAATGATGAAATTCAAAGCTTTATAACTTGATAAATTTTAGTCTAGTCGTACCTAAAATCGAGCCTCTCTTCCGACCATTTTTTTCACCCGGTTATTGGATTTAAAAAAATAACCGGTTAAAACCGGGACAAAAAAATAACCTAAAAAACCGGTTAACCGAAACAAAAAAACGGTTTTTCTGTTTAAACCGGTAGGTCTTTCCTATCCCTAATGCGAACTTGTGCTGTGACTGTGACCTCATGAGAATTAGCTCCCTTGGAAGTTCAATGGACGTTCCAAACTAAATTTCCCAATTTTTGAGCTACTGAACCTAAATTTTCATAACAATTTTATTATATCACTCCGATACTGTCAGAAAAATTTCAGCAAAATTCATAGATAACTTTTTAAATTTTTGGTAATAAATTAATGAAATGTATAAAAATATTGTAAAACTTCATATTGTTCCTTGAACATTCAATATAAAAAAAAGTATTATTCTCAAGTTTTTTAGATAGATTTTTTTAGTTCCACACAACATTTTGCATGTTTAACGTCAATAAAACAAACTTTTGCTTTAAATTTAGAATTACTTGAATTTAATTTTAAAATTTGCAAAACTTTTTTGTAATAATAATGCACGAGGCTTTTCTTCAATACAAAAAAGTATGTATAAATGAGTGCCTGCTCTTTGAGTATGACAAAATCCTATCAATATACTGCCATATAACATAAGAGAAAAATTTAGTTCCAGCTAAAAACATGATACACATGGAATATTTTAAAATGTGGATACGTCACAAAACTTCATTTTCAGAAAATTCTAAAGGTGCACTTAAAATGTCTATAAACTAATCCACAATATCAACAAAAAAATGTTTATATTGAGCTAGCGAGGAAAGATTTTGAAAAATTCCTTTTCCAAATTATTGCTGGTGATATGTTTGCTAATAAAAGATTAAAATGAAAAGAAAATATCACAATTTTGGTCGATTTTTCACATTTTTAACGTCCATTTTATTCTTACAATAAGCGCATTTTTTAAAAAATAGAATAAATTCTTGAAAAAAAAGTAAAAAACGTTACCAATTAAATTTGAAATTCATTATATGATGTTTGTTCTTTTGTTTTCTAAAAGCTGATATGCAAGAACATGTCCCTTATTTAAGATAAGCGAATTATAATATTTACAGTTAAATAAAACCTATTTTATAGATAAAACAAAAGACAAATTTATTTGACTTGCTTATAAAGCAATTCTTTTGTGTCACCAGTCTAAAGATTTTAACTTAATTTCTCTGTCCCCTTTTTTCATTTCAAAATGTTTACCTCCGCGAAAGTTATTTCCCGTACATCGTTCTATAATTTATCCTGTAAGTTTTTTCCTCTGATGAAAAAAAATCGCTTTTTCATTTCAAAAGGATAAAAAGAAAATTCCCGTACGTAGTAAAAAACATGAATGCACCTTTAAAACTGGGTTGAAACATTTCGTAATTTCCGTCTTTTTTACAAGTATAAAAAATTGAATTTTCTTTTTCTCGTTTGAAACTAATTTCAGTGCTTTGAAAAATAATATTCGCTGCTTCCCCTAGGTTCATTCCGTAACGATTCTTTCTTGTATCAATTCATTTTAATTCCGTTCCCCCAAAACTGTTTTTTTGTGTGTATGTTCGGCAAGTGTAACTGTTATTTAACACTTTTTCCTCCGAAATAAATGTCAAATTCCGGAGATAAATAAATAAAACTTTTTGAAGTCTTTTTTTAAAGAAAAAATCGCATGAAGTGCCAGTAGTTAGAATTAAAGTGTCAAATTCAGAACACTATAGACAAAAAAAGAAAGTGAATGAAATTCGAACCTTTAATCCTAAACATTGAAGTATTACGGCGACAAACCGTCCTTCCTTATGGAGGACAGCCCTCTTTTTGAAAGTTCTGTCCTCCCTCTAAAAAGTGTACAATAAATTATGATATAAATGTTTTTTTATGCATTTATCATATTATAGTGTATTCTGTATTATTATTGCAATGAATAAAATCATTTTTTAATTTACAATATTTTTTATCGTCAATTTTTTTGTCCTACTTTTCATTGGAAAAAGTTGATCACATTAGTAGTATCATTTATAATTAACAAAATTTAACAAAAATATTAACTATAAATTAATTAGTCAAAAATTAATTAAAACTCTTTGTATTATATAGAATGGCACATATGCAGCTATTTCTAATATAATACAGAAACAAATAATAAAAATATAAATTAAAAGGTAAAAAAAGAAAAAGTATAAATAAGAAACAGAAGATTTAAACAGCAGACGATAGCAATACACCTTTTTGCGTGCTCAACGCAACAGCATCAAGTGATTGCATCAACAAAAAATTACAACTATTAATATTTAAAACACATAAAATAGAATTTAGAATGTGAAAGAAATTATTCAAAATGGAAGGAATAAATAAGAACTCGAATGACGAACTTTTTCGAAGACCACTAGCCATGGAAATTCTAAAATAGACAAAATTTTCTGTCAAGGGTAAGATTATAAATCAAAAGTATACCCTTTGTGGCCTGTCCAACCGTAAAACGAGAAACATTTTGAAAAAATCAAGAGGCAAAAAATCCTTAATTAAACTCTAGTTTCTTTTTGATTTTTATTAAGGATTTTTATATTTCTATTATTAGTAGTATCATAATATTTATCGTTTAAAAAAGCATGATTTATTTTATGGTATGCGTCTTTATATTACAATTCCGCCGTCATTTCAAAATCATATTTACAAAGTCATAAAATGATATGAAAATAATACAAAATGCGATATACTTCCATTAAATTTGAAATAAAAGTCTTGAAATCAAGTCTTAGAAATTAAACATTTTGTAAATGCAAATTTGCTAATTTTTTGAATTAAAGGTTTAACTGTAAAAGCAAACTTCATGACAAAATAAATACTGAATTAGTGAATGAATGGTAAAATTATTTTCCATCAGCCATTGCATAATAATTTTTTTAAAAATTATTAAAATTAAAACAAAAATTACATCGAAAAAAATTAATATAACTAAAAAACTACTGTTTTGAATTTTAAAGTGATGAAAAAATGGTTTTAATGCCTAAATATACGCCTAAATTATTGAGGGAAAACGTTAAAATCTCGATTAATTTTCAATCGATTAATATTCTAATCAAAATTCTGAAAAAAACTCTCTTATTGAGAACATACTCTCCAAGAAGTAATTACGTGCCGAAATTTGTAGCTCTAGGTCCAACAGTCTGTTCTGTAGAGCGTTTCGAGAGATTTTTGCACCACGTAATTATTGTTTAACAACGGATTCGGAAACCCTCCGAGCTTTTGCGCATGCGCCGGGCGGAGTTATTTTCATCAAAATAGGGGGAAAGTAAAGAATGAAATCGTGATGTTTACATTTTATTGAGCGTGATCTAACAAAGAACTCCCGAAATGCATTCATATGACTCATTGTCTGACAACCCTTTCCTATTTAAAATCGTCCAAAAGTGGTAGTCTCGGAATCCGTTGCTGAACAGTAGAAGGTAGTATGGCCAGGCTAAAAGCACTACTGTTTAAAAAAACATAGCGGAAGTGTTTTTCCCTTCACTTTCTCGTTTACTAATACAATACGTCACATTTACACGCTTAAACCAAACGAGCGAAATTCGCTCCGATGGAGCGAATTTTCGCTCCTTTCCGTACTTGAAAGTGCATCGTCCTTTCGGAGCGTTTTACAATCCTTCCGCGGAGCGAAATATTCGGAGCGAATTTCGCTCCTTTTTGTATTGAACGATTTCGCTCCTTTTCCATTAGTTTTTAATGTTAAAAGGAGCGTGTTAAAAGAAATGCTCCTTTTTGAGCAATATTTTAAGCAATGATTTCGCTCTTTGTTGATTAATTTTTAATGTGAAAGGGAGCGTTTATGAAAGAACGCTCTTTTTTCGGAAATGCTTTTATTACTGATTTCAATCCTTTTTGACTAATTTGTAACTTTATTTAGAGCGTTTAAAAGAAAAACGCTCTTTTTCTGAAATGTTTTTTTTATTGATTTCGCTCCTTTTTAATCAGTTTGTAAACTTATTCAGAGCGTTTAAAAAAAACCGCTCTTTTTTGGAAATTCTTTTATTATTGATTAATTAGTAACCTTTTCTGAACGTTTAAAAGAAAACATTTTTTAAAAACAATATTGAGACCAGTGATTTTGTACCTTATAAAAAGAATTATGAATAAATATGCCCCTTGAGGGGAGTAAAATGTTGCTTATTATTTTATCCTTGTAAAGCTTTTTACTAAAATTAAACGGTATTTTACCTTAGTTTCATCACTTTTGATATTTTAAAAACTAGTAAGAAACAATTTTTTTTTTGGGTGGGGGGTGCTTCTTTTAATACCAGCAGTATTCTGCATAGTCCGACAGATTTCTATAACGGAAACAATTGTAAATTATATAGCACGGTTTATAATAAATAATTTTTAATAACAGTTTTTTAGTTCTTAAACTTAAAAATATATATGCCAAACACAAGGATTATAACTTTATGTACAATAAATACGAAAATTTAAAATAATTTAATGTTTTATTTTTATTCTTTAAATATTTGTAAACATTTATTTAGACAGCAGTCTTACTGCCTTATGAAAGGTTTTAAAATTTTAAACGAATTCTTAACCATACATTGCAGTGTGTTTTGAAATTTTGCATGTTTTTAAGATTTTAAGCCTGAAATTTCAAGAACTCATTTATCCTTTAAGAACATCTAAAGCACACAAAACACATTATTTGCATGAATTTTACTTATTCTTTTACGAATTATAATTTTTAGAAAATATTAATAATAAGACTTTTTAGTTTGCACTGACTAGTAAAGTTTGACAGACTGAGTCAGCTTAAAAAATATAATACAGGTGGCTACAGAAACTGAAAAAAATTTCCCTGATTTAAGGCTACTAATTATATCAGTTTCCTGGCTTTCTTCCTACTCAGAATCACTGTATGTGTACAATATACATTATTAAAAACACTTTTACCAGTTATTTAAAATGAAAAAAAATTTTATGAAATTTAATTTTTTAAAAATGGAATGAACAACAAAAAAAATCTATTAAAACAGTATATTACATTTCTTATATGTAAAAAAATACTGGAAATTTTTAACAAAATACTTTGTTTCTAAAAGAATTCTAAGAAACATTAAAACTACTTCTTTGCAACACAAGTTAAATTATATTAACAGTAAAGATTATTATGATCTTTGCTCAAAACTTCAATAATTAATTAGTGCTCCTTGCATTGGAGCATAAATATAAAAAATAGTATAATTATGTGTACCTAATAATATATACAGTTGCGAAGATTTAAACAAGAGAAACTGCCAAAATATTACTTCAAATCTTTATTCTTTAACAAATCATAAGAAATTAATTGCTCTAATCAAAAACTTATGCTTTTATAAATGAATATAAGTTTTTTTATTCCATTTATTATTACAAATAATACTACACATAAGATACTAATTTATAGATAATAACTCAAGTAACAAATAACTATAAATTTCCCCTGATTTGTACGAATTTCCCTGACTTTTCCAGGTCGATAAAATTCCCCGACTTTTCCTTGATATCCCGGTTCTATCGCCCCCCTGTAATAATCTCTTGATGAGAAAAAATAATAAAAAAAAACATAACTGAAAGAGAAAATGTCCTTAATACATAAATATCCAGAATTTTGAAAAAAATCAGCACAGTATTTTTATATTTTTATTACAATATAAAAATACATTTTTACATCAATTCACTGTATTACAATCAAATATTACACTTCCTACAATAACAACCGAGATGAAAAAGCTGAAAAATGCTTAATGAAAAAGAATCGAACTGATGATAAATTACAGAATAAAAACTTATTGTAATAAGTATCCAATAAAGATAATCAGAACTGCACATGGGTTAAAAAAGAGAAAGAATATAAATGTGTTACAATTAAATTTAAAATTAATATACTA
>BGPR01000219.1:626890-690776 GCA_013235015.1 Araneus ventricosus
TGATACTTCGTTCAGTTACGTATTGCTAATATTTACAGTTAAAAAAACCTATTTTATAGATAAAACAAAGACAAATTTATTTGACTTGCTTATAAACAATTCTTTGTCCCAGTCTAAAGATTTTAACTCAATTTCTCTGTCCCCTTTTTCATTTCAAATGTTTACCTCCGCATGAATTTTCCGTACATCGTTCTATAATTTATCCTGTAAGTTTTTCCTCTGATGAAAAAAAAATCGCTTTCATTTCAAAAGGATAAAAAGAAAATTCCTTACGTAGTAAAAACATGAAGCCTTAAAACTGGGTTGAACTTCGTATTTCCGTCTTTTTTTACAAGTATAAAAAATTGAATTTTCTTTTTCTCGTTTGAAACTAATTTCAGTGCTTTGAAAAAAATATTCGCTGCTTCCCCTAGTTCATTCCGTAACATTCTTTGTATCAATTCATTTTAATTCCGTTCCCAAAACTGTTTTTTTTGTTTGTGTATGTTCAGGAGTGTAACTGTTATTTAACACTTTTTCCTCCGAAATATGTCAATTCCGAGATAAATAAATAAACTTTTGAAGTCTTTTTAAAGAAAAATCGACTGAATCCAGTAGTTAGAATTAAAGTGTCCCATTCAGAACACTATAGACAAAAAAGAAAGAGAATGAAATTCGAACCTTTAATCCTAAACGAATTATTACGGCAGGGCTGTCCTCCCTTATGGAGGACAGCCTCTTTTAGTTCTGTCGTCCTCGAAAAAGTGTACAATAAATTACGATATAAATGTTTCGTTGTGCATTTATCATATTATAGTGTATTCTGTATTTATTACAATGAATAAAATAATTTTTAATTTACAATATTTTGTATCGTCAATTTATTTGTCTACTTGGAAAAGAGTTGATCACCTTAGTAGTATCATTTATAATTAACAAAATTTAACAAAAATATTAACTAGATTAATTAGTCAAATTATTGAAAACTTTTGTATTATATAGAATGGCGCATATGCAGCTATTTCTAATATAATACAGAAACAAATGATTGAAATATAAATTAAAAGATAAAAAAACAAAAAAGTATAAATAGAAACAGAAGATTTAAACAAAAAACGATAGCACACCTTTTGCGTTCTCAACGCAACAGCATCAATGATTGCATCAACAAAAAAATTACAACGATTAATTTAAAACCACATAAATAGAATTTAGAGTTTAAAGATATTCAAAATGGAAGGAATGACAGAACTCATGACGAACTCTTTCAAGACCACTCCCATTGAAGTTCTAAAATGGACAAATTTTTAGTCAAGGTAAGATATAAATCAAAAGTTTATAGAAGCAAAAAATCCTTAATTAAACTCTAGTTTCTTTTGGATTTTTACTAAATTTTATATTTCTATTAGTAGTATCATAATATTTATCGTTTAAAAAAAGCATGATTTATTTTATGGTATGAATGTCTTTATTTTACAGTTTCGCCGTCATTTCAAATCATATTTACAAAAGTCATAAAATGATATGAAAATAATACAAAATCGATATACTTCCATTAATTTGAAATAAAAGTCTTGAAATCGTCTTAGAAATTAAACATTTTGTAAATGCAAATTTGCTAATTTTTGAATTAAAGGTTTAACTGTAAAAGCAAACTTCATGACAAAATAATTAGTGAATGAATGGTAAAATTATTTTCCATCATCATTGCATAATATTTTTTTTAAATTATTAAAATTAAAACAAAAATTACATCGGAAAAAATTAATATAACTAAAAACTACTGTTTTGAATTTTAAAGTGATGAAAAATGGTTTTAATGCCTAATATACGCCGAAATTATTGAGGAAAACGTTAAATCTCGATTAATTTTCAATCGATTAATATTCTAATCAAAATTCTGAAAAAACTTTCTTAATGAGAACATACTCTCCAAGAATGTACGTGCCAATTTGTAGCTCTAGGTCCAACGTCTGTTCTGTAGAGCGTTTCAGAGAGTTTTGCACCACGTAATTATTGTTTAGCAACGGATTCGGAAACCCTCCGCGCTTTTGCGCATGCCCGGCGGAGTTATTTTCATCAAAATAGGGAAAGTAAAGAATGAAAGGGTGATGTTTACATTTTACTGAGCGTGATCTAACAAAGAACTCTGAAATGCGCTCATATGACTCATTGTCTGACAAACCCTTTCCTATTTAAAATCGTCCAAAGTGGTAGTCTCGGAATCCGTTGCTGAACAGTAGAAGGTAGTATGGCCAGGCTAAAGACACTACTGTTTAAAAAAAAACATAGCGGAAGTGTTTTTCCTTCCTTTCTCGTTTACTAATACAATATCACATTTACTGCTTCGTAGTCATAGCTCACCTCTGTTCGTAGTATCATGAAAAAAACGAGTATTTATTTTTCTGCGTATTCGTTTCGTTCAGCACAGTATTTTTAAGAGCAAAAATAGCAAAAGATTGAAAATATATAGCATGAAAATTCTGCATATGCCGCCATTTTTCGCACTAAAAATAGTTCCAGCTCCATTATATCTCTTATTGTGAGGATCACGTTCCCGTGAAAAAATTAGGTGTTTGCCATTTGAAAATTTCGAAATTTTGTCACTAAACCGTAAATAAGAGAGCTGGACTATTGTTTTTCACATCATTCTTGAGGAACAAACCGTATAATGCTTACATTCAAAATTTTATTTCGTTTCATCAACGTGTGCTCGCTAGGAATCATATATCGGCGAAGTTTTGTATAATCACCTAGTAATTGCTTTTATTACACTTCGTCACAGCTTGTTCAACTAAGCCAGAAATAAACCGGAAATATAAGTATTTGCAATATTTAATAAGTTTAATTAATAATTTTATTTAGGAATTGATCATAATCCTTTCCCTTTAATTAAATACCTTCGAAAATAATCATGTTTCAAAGTACAGTTCTACCCAGAAATAGATCCTCAGAATGACATGTTAAATTTCATATGTCCACTGTTCACCTTTTGGGAGGAGTACTTGTGATTTATAGACAGGCACGTTTATTTTCTGTTTGAATGGTAGATACCTCATATCTGATACGACACCGTGTTTCAGTTAAATTTTATTAACATGATATTGTTTTGAGGCTGGCATATTCTCTGTAAATTCCGTGATGCAAGTATCTTTCAAAACGCTGAACATGGCAGACCGTTGGACCTCAAGATGCTAAATTTGGCATGTCGTTACTTCTTCGGTAGTTGGTTCTTACTAAGAAAGAGTGTATCAAAATGTGATCGGATTTATATTTAATCAAAAATTAATCCAATTGCTAACGCTTTGCTCTTTAACTTTGGAGCATATTATCGTACACAAACGATTTTTATTCCACTTTAAAATTTAAAAAAATAGATTATCAATAATAACAATTTAGTTTCCATACATTTATTTCTCTAATTCTAATAATTTTTTCAAAATTAATTTAAACACAATTTGCTACAATTCTTTTTATTCTCGTAGTGAAATCCAAACAAATATCATAATTTTATCGAATCTTTTAGTCACATGTTTTTAACATTGTTAACGTTATAATAAAAAAAAACCCTGTTTTTGGAAATCGAGGCAGACTTTTCATTTTCGCTTTTATTAGCATAATAATGTTTTTAGACTGGCATTCTTTGTATAAACTGCTTGCTGCTTTACGATCAGAATGCAGCGGCTGATGCAGTCAAGACAGACGAATCAAACCTAAAACGTTATCACGCTACGATGCTTTGGGCCAGAAGATCAAATATCCTTTAATTCTTTTTCACTGTTGTGTGTAATTTTATGGTTAGTGCCGATATAAAAACTAGTTTAACTGTTTGTCTTTAACTGACTGTTTGTTGCAGATTGCCCAAGCATAGTCCTCGCGCCATTAAATTTCCCATACGCCCCACTAATAAATACGAATTCTGACCGTAACATATTTTCAAATGTTATGGTTTGCACTCATATCAGGCGCTTTGCAAGATCTCAATGGAAATATCAAAGAAACGCACTCCTACGATTTCGGCAGAAATCGAAATTTTAGTGCTGTTTTATGTGAGTGTAACGGTTCTAAAATGGCGCTAAAGTGAATCAATGAATTCGAATTAAAAGTACTCTCTGCCGAAACAGCATTAAACCTAAGAAAAACTATTCTTTTTTATCAGTAGAATTCGTGCAATAAATAATTTATACCTTGAGTATTATTTCCAATTTTATCTCTTGCGAATCTTAAAGATTTCAGCTAACAACACTAAAGAAACAATATTTTTTTTCCTTCAGAATATTTTTTCAATTATTTATCTTCCACTTGATGGTCATATTCCTTATTTTTACAGAATGGCATCTTTGATATTAGCTAAAATCCCAAATAGTTTCGGCGCAGTTTATTCAGGGAGAGGAGCTTGCGACAAGATAATATTCACATATTTAATTACTTAATTGAAAATCAGGTATGGAGCATTTATGAATATCGCTCACATATACCATCAATCCATCAGTTAGACTCTGGCACCGTATTTTAACTTCATTATTATTTAAATATAGGTTGTAACTAAACTGATGCTCATAACTTTTAGGGGTGATAGAACTCGCCAAAACAAACAACTTCCTCAATGTAATGGTGGGTTGGAAAGTAAGTAACAGGAATGAGGGTGCCTGCGTGGTGAAAATAGAGAAAAATAAAGACGAATAATAAAGGATAAAGATTCTTTATTATCGAAAAATTTAGAAGTGATGCTCAAATGAATAACCACTAGTTGAAAAACATCAGTAACAGAGTGAATCATGTACACGCTGGAAGTTTCCTGGAGTTTCACGAACGTCTGCAGCTGCGACGCTAAATAAACCCCTCTGGTGACTCCATGAAGCGTCCCGTAAACGACACTTCTTAGCTGTCCCCATAGAAAATTCATTCCATGGAAAGTGGGGCCACTTAAATGGCCGTGGATATTCCAGAGAAAACGCCCTCTCGCTACTCGCTTGCTTTCCTATCCCACATTGTATAATGAAAGTTCTTTGTTTTGGCCAGTTCTGTGACCCCTTAAAGTTATGACCATCAGTTTAGTTACACCCTGTATAAACATTTCTGTTATGTTTATTACTTCAAATTGTTGTAAATGGGTTTACTGAAAAAAGTTAACGTTACTTCGTTAATGAATATATTATGTGGTTGAACGCCTATTCTATTTATTTATGAATATTATTCATTTCACGTTACTAATATGCAGGTTTCTTACTTAAATTTTCCTCTGTAAGTCTTATTTTGAAACCTGCGGGGAAATAGACTTACAATCTTTTCTTCAGTATGAAAAAAGCTTACCATATTTAGCACATTCCTATTTGATTCTGAATAATAAATGATGCATCGAGAATATTCTTCGTCACTTTCCGTATCAAACTCCATCTTCATGCATTATTTATCGAGTTTTGTTGCAATGCCAGAAATGCGCTGTTTTTCGATACGTTGAGTTCCGAAGTGACTGTATTTTGACCAGAGAAATCCGTTAGATGAACATAAAGCAGATAAACACATTGAATGAATTAATAATTTCTTTACGTTATTTAAGGCAGACTGGGAAAATCTGAAGTAATATGAATAAATTTCATAATTAATAATATGGAATATACTTCTTCTCCTGAATGATTTTTCTTTGTCATCTCGAACAAAGTATTCATTTTACATTCGATATTTTGGGTCAGGATACTTCTGTTCTCAGTATATTTTGTAACTCATTTTTTAACGGTTATTATATTCCTCGGTATATTTTTTTGCTTTGTAGGTTTTAAATTTTTATCAAAATCAATGAATTCAGAGGTAAAATCGGTGAATTCTGATGATTGATTTTCCAATAATTCTGATGATTTCGTTTTCTTAAACAAAGTATTCAATTTATATTCGATATTTTGGCTCAGAATAGTTTATAGCTCAATATATTTTATGACGGTTCGTATATTACTAGAAAATTTGTGCCGTCTAAGACGAGCTTGCAACCTGAACTTGTATGAACTTCTTCATAGATGGAGCTAGATGCTAGCTTCTAATTCTTTGTTACTTCCTGTGTATTTGGCGTCGCCTGGCTTACATCTTAAATTTCGGCAGAGAGTGTTAGGTGTAACTCACTCTCTAGTATCTTTTGATTATTCTCTAACGATTTTGCATTTTGATCTGTCAAAATGTTTCTCATATTGATATTGGACAGGATTCAGGCCACAGAGGGTATACTTTTGATTTATAATCTTACCCTTGACAGAAAATCTTGTCTTATTTGGAATCTTTATGGTGAGTGGTCTTCGATAAAGTTCGCCCTTCGATTCCTCATTCATTTCTTCCTTTTTGAACATTTTTTACTTTCTAAATTAATTTTTATATGTTTTAAATATTATCGTTTTAAACTTCTGTTCATGCAGTCACTTGAGGCTGTTGCGTTTGTACGCTTAAAGATGTATTGTCATCGTTTATGTCTAAATCTGCTGTTTATTATCTATAATTTTCTCTCTTTTTATTTAATTTAAATTTTGTTTAGTATATCTATTATTTGTATCTGTATTATATTATAAATAGCTGCATTTGCGCCTTTATATATAATACTAAGAATTTTTATTAATGTTTTATTAATTAATTTAATCAATTTTTAAATTTAGTCAATTTATAATTGTTAAAATAAAGACGACTGATGAATACTTATGCTTCTAAGGTATTTAGGAGAAGTGCGCGGCTTCTCCATCCAAAATTGCCTGCAATCGTGTAGATATAAGCATTGATGCACCCCACAATAATTGATAATATTGTCTTATTGATAAGCCTGTCCAAGAATTTTAAACCGATGTTACAACTTCTGCTTCACCAATATATGCTGATTTTTTGGCGATATTGCGCGTAACGGTTCTTATATTTTTGCGCGGTTCTTTTTCACATTATTTAATAATTCCAACTTTCTAACCATTTTCTGTTGTTTTTTTCCCCAGCTTTCTTCTCAATAATCTGTGCATTCACAAATATCTTATTCATTTTCCTCTTTAGAATTCGACCTACGTTCACTATCTTTTCAACAACAATATCTTTATTTTCTTCATTAACCGATTATTAATTAATTTATAGATCAGTTGAGACTTTTACAATCTTTCAATTTCATATTTATTTCTGAAATATCGATAAATTGCCGCGATTTATCTGTTCTCCCCCTGCAATCCTAGAAAGATACGCGAAAGCGCGCATCGGGCTTCAGAGGCCCGAGCACACATTTTCCGAGATAAGAAATGGTAGGAAATTCTTGAAATTTCTGTGGCCAGCAATTAAATGACCTTGAATGCAGCTACTGTGAATCTGAAACTTTTTCACCGAGGGGATTACTATTTGTATTAAATTCTTGCAGCTTTCGGACCTGACAGGCCCGATGCGCGTCCTCCCGGGTTGAGCTCTGAATATACTAAAATAATGCATTGTCTCTAGAACACAGAAATATGCAAAATTTCAAATCCCTAGCACATCAAGAAGCGAGTGAAAAATCCATTACAAAGTTCTAACTTTTGAAATATGAAACAAATGAAATTAAAACAGTCTAAAAGAAACAACAGTAACCAAATTTTGAACTTTTCTAAACATAATCCTATTTAAGTAAATGTTCTATGCAAAGGAAATTTTTAGCTAACAAATCTTAAGTTATAACTCATATATGTAAAATATCCTTTTGAATTTTAGAAAAAGTAATTCGTATTTACGGCAAATACATAATCTACTTTTCATTTCAAACAATTTTTAATGCCTTATTCATGTCCAATATATGTATTCTCTGCCAGTATCTTCTGGCATTATTTTTAGTGAATCTTAAGTTGTAACTCATTCATGTAAAATTTCCTTTTGAATTTTAGAAAAAGTAATTCATTTTTTAGAGGCAAATACATAAATTTGTTTCCCTTTCAAAAAATATTTTTAATGTCTGTTTCGCATCTAATGTATAAATTCTCCACCATTATTTTCTGGCAAATTACTTACTTTTTATGAATATAGCGTTTAATTTTTATGCAAAATAGCTATTTAGTGATAAATCTCTTTCCACGAACAATTTCTAAAGATCCTTCGTGTTTTTTCCATCTCTTTCTCTCATGATTAAGTAACTATAACGAAGAATTTTCAAAAAATGAATAAAAAAGAAATCCAATTCACCCATTTATTTAATATCTGTAGTTAAATATTAGTCATGATTATACATTAGTTTAATATGTTGAAACATAAATTACTTTTTGAAGCCTGTACCTCGTAAATCTTTTTAATTAACATCTATTATTCTTAGCTTATTTAAAATATTTCGTTATATATTATTTTAATAAGCTTTAAAGATTTATATCTAATTACCAAAAAATATATACAGAAAACACATTACAAGACATATCTAAGAAGGTTACTTGTTTTTAATTAGTTTTTTATTCTTCGAATAATTTTCAAAAGATGATTAAGAAAGAAGTCGAATTCAACCATTTACTTAATATCAGTAGTTAAATATTAATTATGATTTTATATTAGTTTAAAATGTTGAAACGTAAATTAACTTCCTAAAGCCTTAACTCGTAAATATTCTTAATTAGCATCTATTTTTCTTAGTATCTTTCTATAGTTTCTTATTTCGTGAGATATTATTTACATAAGCTTTAAAGATTTATATCAAATTACCTAAAAATATGTACAGAAAATACATTACAAGATGAATATAAGTAACCTGTTTAGATATAATTAACTTTTTATTCTTCGATTAATTGTTCGGAGAAATATATCATTTTCTTCAATTATGTTGATTAAAAAACTCCTTGCAGATTTTATAAAAATCTATATATATGGTTCGGAATTTGGTAATTGATTTTTCATTTGCATCTTAACGTGCTAGAGTTTTTAAATTTTGTACACTTACATACTCTCGATAACATTACCTAAACCTGACCCTTATTTTAACATTTTCAAAACTTAATTTTCAGTTGATCTATTAATTTAATTAAATTTTGATTCCGTACCAGTGGCACGACCTAGTAGTGAATTTGAGAAAAATTAATATTAATATCCCCTACCATTTATAACGATGGATTATAAATTAAAGACTAAAAGGTAGAGAACAATTAAAATAAAATTCCAATTTCTAGTACACTAATAAAAGCATGGTTATAGCAGATTAAGCGCCATTTTTAACCAAATGAATGCAATGAATGCTATCCTAATAGGCCACTTGTATTAGTATAGATATTGTGAGCTACTTTCCTACCAAGTCCCAAAGTCCCCCCCCCAAAAAAAAAACATATATGTAATAATCTCACTTAATTTTATTTCAAATTCTAATATTATATATTTTAAAGTCTTAATGTATTCCAAAATCACTTTTCTTAAACTCCAGTTTCGTTCTATTTCCCGCGCTGGAGGTATATTAAATTTCTCGTCTTGGCATATTTATTACTAAAAGAATATTTTAATCGTTTCCACGCGCACACAAATCGCGAAATCAGCGACTCCTTGACGCCATGCATCTTCCCTAAACTGATTACCTAATTTATTAAAAATAGCCAATATTCCCTTCACTTTGATCACGTGTTATATTGTTATTCCCTTATCTGAGAGAATCGGGGATTTTCTGTAGACTTTTACTTAAAACTTCAACTAAGATGTTGGTATGTCCGCCACTCTCCAAAATATTTTTATAATAAAGCAAATTGGTTAACAACTCGGCTGTTTTATGACTGCAACAAGGAAAACATTTTATATATAAGGTGGTATTCAATGTATTAAAAATTGTTTTTATTAAATTTATTTGATATAATTAAATAAAAAAAATTAATTTACAGACGGGCAAATTTTTTCGTCGTCTGTAGTATTTACTTTTACAGTCTTAAACTATTCTTAACACTAATTTATGATTGCAGTAATATCTAATATAATTTTTCAATTTAGTCTTCTCAGTGTGTCTACCAACGATCGTTAGAAATTTCACATTGATGAAATATAAATGAAATCTTTAAAAACGAAATTCCCGTATTTCGTTGCTCTATTTAACAAATTTGTAGCGGTAATATGTAATCGATTTTTCTACTACATCGTGCCAAAGATCGTCTTTTACGGTAAAATAAAATTTTGGAAAATTTTACACGGAATGGGGAGTTTAGTTTCATTAACGTCCCGTTTTCAAGCAACACGAGGACTATTTGGGACGGATCTCATAATCTTGAACCGTCGTCAGAAAACGAGAACGACACCTAAACCTGCACTTCCCTCTCCAGACTTCTAAACCACAGTGTGTTTAACCACGTCGCATACGAGTTCCAAGAATTAACGTGCATCAGGCCCACATACACAGTAGTTCTTTAGTGGAATCAAATTTCGAGTCGGGAACCCTCAGGCCCCGAAGCCCAGACTTTAAAGCGAGGCATTCACCGCTGTTCCATTCTGGAATTTTTGGAACACGAGAAGGAAAATCCTTTCGCCAGTTTGAGAAACCGATGAAAATTGATGCAAATGGATTGGATGTTTGGAATTCCGAATAGTTTAAAGTCTGATTGGAATGGCAGGATGGCTTTTTGAGGGCCTCGCTGCGAGGGTAGTGGGAAACAAAGGGTTTTTTTAGATTGGGGCCTCGCGACGAGGCTAGAAAATCGGAAATCCGCCGTGTGGGGGAGGAGGGGGATCGAAGAGCGACGGTAGCGCACTTTGGAGCCTCCGTGAATGACGTGCCTAATTTTTCGACTTGAATGGGTGGAAAAAAACAGATTTGGACAAATGGCATAGCCTAGCCTTCTCTTGAATGCCCAGCTTAACACTAAACCACCACGACCCTCGCAGAATAGTGAACATTATTAAATATGGCAAAACCTTGAAGTATTTTCTACAAATCTATAATAAATCATATTGTATAATGATTATGATGCATTTTTTTTCATATTCTTAAAATGGAACAAAACAAGTATAATGTAGTCAATCATGAGTTAAAATTAAATGATTATTTTGATTTTATTCTTTTTCAGTTTCATAATATAGTTAGCAACTTCGTTATGTCTTCTCTTTCGTAAAATAAAATGGCCTTGTAGAGTATCATTTCATATTGCGTATTTTCTTATATTAATGAAACAGTTCAGCATATAAGGAATTAATTTCCTGGGCTGCTTTTTTTTTCTTTTCTACTATTCGAAATACACTAATAATGATTGTTGATATGTAGTATCTGACAGACCATACTTGATTTGAGATGTAGGTAGACGTAATAAAGTAGCAGTCGTTGCACAAAATTTTTTTCATTTAAACATCTTCATATTTCTATCTTCGGTAGGTGTTTTTAACATTTCAGATGATATTTAAGGTAAATCGAAGCCATCGCCATTGTTCAGAAAGTACGCTAGAAGGCAGCATGTCTTTCAAATTGCTTGCATGGTTAACAAAAGAGAAAGATGATTGGCGTCAAGCCTTTTTATACTCCCGAGAAACTGGAGAATCCCCGAACGCTTTAGAGCGGTTGAAACCGGATCTCAGCAAGTTACAGTGACAGTTATTCGTGTAAAAGAGCTTAAGTAGAACTAATTTTATGAATTAAAAGTTAAGAAAAATTTTTAAAATCAGGAAAATGTTAAATTATTATATATATATTTAATATAAACCTAAATATAACTTGTTGTATGTGAACATACAAAAGCAAAGTAAACAATACATATCAAGAAGCAAATCCTATACTAAAAATTCATTATTTAAACAATACAACCAAATCTAAAGAATTGAAAATACTATAGATACCATGAACAAAAAAAGTAAGTTTAAACATTTATATGTTAACATATAAAAGAACTCTATTGCTATCAAGAGTATTGAAAAAGGCAATCCAAGTATATGGAGTTTTCAACAATTAATTTAGTAGCTTGGCTGTGGACAATTGCAAACATTTGTTATATACAAATATTCAGAAACAAATTATCTTGTTGATTTAAATCTAATATAATAATCATGTAATTTAAATCTAATATCGTTAAAGAAGGTATATGCACATAACATATGTCTTGTGTAACGTACCTATATATCCAATGCATATATTAAATGTGTGTTAATAAAACATGTGTACAGATATGGTCTGAAATTTCTAATAATTTATGTATATAAATTCCTATATATGAGTTGCTTAAACATATTTTGTTTAAAGTCATGAATATATTCAAAGAATTTCTAAAAAATATTAATCATTTACAGCATTCGTATCTTAAACTCATTTAAAATTCTTTTATTACCATACACATGAACACTCACATTTTTATCAGATTTAAAAATACTAACACTAGTATAAATTTAAATTTTCACTAATGTAAATCAGCTACATTCCACCACCAATATAAATAAATCGGTATATATTTGAATTACTTAAACATGCTTTGTTTAAATTCATGAATACATTCAAAGAATTTCTAAAAATTATTAATCATTTACAGCATTCATATCTTAAACTCGTTTATAATTCTTTTATTACTATATGCATGAACAATCACATTTTTAGCAGATTTAAAAATACTAACACCAGTTTAAATTAAAAATTTTTCTAATATAATCAGCTACACTCTACCACCAAAGGCTTTTAGATAATTGCTAAACTTCTGTACATTTGTATGCAAGTAAATATTTAAATATTGCTCTTAAACGCTTCCTCTGCAACGTTTCATTTTTATGCCACTTGAGAGATCCGCTGCGAAAATTTAGATGAGATAAGATAGATCTCAGAAGGAAATATTTTATAGAAATTTCATTTCGTTTTCTAAAGGCCGAAGTGCAGATTCCTTTTTCAAATAGATATATTGCGTGGGTTTTCCGCATAAATCAAACACAAAAAGGCGTGAATAATTTAATTTTGCGGAGGTTTGTTTGTTAATGAAAGAAATTATTAATAAAGCTTGAAAAATATTTTAACGTAGAATCCGCATCCGTTAAAGATGACTGTAAAATTTATCTACATTTAGAACAGACTTGTCAACTGCTAAATATTTTTCTTACTTTCTACGGTTTGTATTGCGAATTTTCTTGCTAGTAGGTGTTTTGACAATTAATTGTCGTTTTTGTTTCTAAAATTTCGAGTAAAAATATTTTATCGTTCTCTGAAATTATAGTTTTTATTTATTGATTTTTTTCTTCTAATTTGAACTTTTAAACAGAAATACAAATTGTTTGTTCGATTTTCATTGTTTTTGAGATAATGATCTAACACATAATTATTTTTATTTATAATGCTTTTTCTTTTCGTATCTGCTTGAAAATAGGAGAATCAAATCGGAATATTTATTGATTAGTATAGTCGTCAACAAAAAGTGGGACACCTCTGTAACTTAGGTTTATATCATGCATGTTCACAAAACTAGTGCCGATGTTAATGACACAAGGAAACGGGTTTATTCAGATTGACAAACTGATTAACTGAATTAATTAACAAATATCTCGAAATTTTTTCCGTTATGGAAGCCAAATTTTTTTATCATTCGATCCGACATGCCTTTTTCTACATGTGTATCAAATTTCATTCTAAAATTCGCAATAGTTCCTGAGATAAAATTAATTTTTTGCTAAAAACTCCACCTGAATGAAGTCAACACACTTAGGACGATATTATTAAGTAAATCTCAGCTCGGGAATTGCAAAAAAAAGCTCCAATTTCAAATTTTTTCGCCGAAATTTCGGAAAATTAATCAAATACTATTCAGACCTATATTTAATAAGAGCATTCTTTTTCAAATTCTAAATATTTATGAAATTTTAAACATTTCCTTGCTTTTTAACTTATTTCATAATCCAGCCTCCCTCCATAAAGGCGTCTGAACCCGCTCTAAACGCATTTTATTAACGCCCAGAAGTATTTGTTATGAATGAAATGCTTTGACTTCGATGTTTCTAAACGAAGTTTTATCTCAGTGGTGAGAAACGAAGATATGTACTGACATTTTAAGCCAATGAATTCATCTAAAAGGAGGCGATTATATTTTCAGACAGAAACGATTGCTAATCAGTTAGAAAATTCACGTAGAGAAATCATAGATAGATATCTGATTTCTCCCGTATCATTTTATGCCTTCTTATTTAATGGTTGAACATATACTCTACTTAAATATACAAGAGCTTATGTTTGAATAATAAAGGAATAAGAACAAAATCACAAAGTGTTCTCTCTTCATTCGTCTCTCTTTCATTCATCAACAGAAAACAATAAATTTGCAACAAATTACATTTTTATCCTCATTGTTATTCAGCTTATACTCCTCTACATCTAAGATAGAATTTGAATTCTGACATTAAATAAAATAGACCTCAGTTCGACTTTTTCACTCATTAAAATAAGAATACAGGTTGATTTTTTTAACTGACAGTACTCGGAGCCTTCTGTAGCTCGATCTATCAGCTGAAATGCCACCAAGTTTGGTAGGGGTACTAATGACAACATGGGGAAAAAGATTCTGTAATAAAAAAAATTAGTTCCGAAAGTCGCCGATAGGGGAACATGTGGCGCTGTTGTAGTTTACGCAACTGAGAATTAGACAAATGAATAACAAAGAAGAAATTTCAGTGCAATAAACTGATTTAATACAGCAAATAAACTGTCCCAAAGGGTTACAGAGATGAAATTACAGTGCACCATAGTTCTTTATTCAATAAAATTACTTCCTCGGCGAGGGCATGTGATGATCCTTTAATGTGACCACCCTTCTCGTGGACCACACATTGCATCCTGTAAACAACATTCTCCATGTCCGTTCTCCCCGGATCTAACATCATGCGACTTTTTCCTGTGAGGTTATTTGAAGTCCAAGGTCTGTATTGGTGGGGTCCCGAAGTTGACCACCTTAAATGAAAACATATTACGGACTGTGCTGAGTATTGCTGGTGACCCGTTACTTTCGGCCGTCGAGAATGTGGTGTACGGAATGCAATGTGTGGTCCACGAGAAGAGTGGTCACACTGAAAGAGGTCTGGCGCTATGGTGCATTATAATTTCATCTCTGTAACCCTTTGGGGCAATTCATTTTCTGTATTAAAGCGATTTTGCAATGACATTTCCTCTTTGTTTTTCATTTGCCTAATTCTCAGTTGTGTGTTTTTCATTTGTCTAATTCCCAGTTTCGGAGCTAATTTTTTTTTTATTACAGAATCTTTTTCCCCATGTCGTCATTAGTCGCCCTATCAAACTTGGTGACATTTCAGCTGATAGATCAAGCTACAGAAGGCTCCGAGTACTGTCAGTTTTAAAAAAAAATACACTGTATATAATTCACTTATTAGGGAATCGATAAAAATATGCACCACAGAATAGAAAAATTATTAAATCCAGTGAAATTCGTTTAACCGTAAGTTTCTGTTATCCATCATCGTCTAAAAAGTTACGTAGGTTCATAGTTTCCCATTACATTCCTGTACATTACTACTCTTATATTGACTGTTTTGTAAAATTAAATACTTGTATGTATTATTCACTTTTAAAGGATTTTATTTTCTTTTCAGTCCCAAGCTAGCAGAGAAATCCCGTTACACTAAAATTAAATACAATATGTATGTATTATTCACTTTTAAAGGATTTTATTTTCATTTCAGTCCCAAGCTAGCAGAGAAATCCCGTTACACTAAAATTAAATACTTGTATGTATTATTCACTTTTAAAGGATTTTATTTTCATTTCAGTCCCAAGCTAGCAGAGAAATCCCGTTACACTAAAATTAAATACTTGTATGTATTATTCACTCTTAAAGGATTTTATTTTCATTTCAGTCCCAAGCTAGCAGAGAAATCCCGTTACATTATATACGTATTGTGAGACTTTTTTTATCCGCCACAGCCCTGGTCCGCACAATGACGGTTAATTGAAGTTTTGCTGTTATAAAATTTGTAAAAATAGGACATAGAAAAATCCTTTATTCCATTTAATTCTTTAAACCTGAGCCTCATGTGATAAAGTATTATTTTCTAGAGCACTGCGATTCGTTCGTTAATCATACAAAATAATCAAATTCATTAACATTCATACACCGTAGAATTAATAAAAATGGACATAGAAAGAAATAAACTTCTTTAAATTAGAACATGGTAACAGAATCCTGCATTCCATTCATTTCTTTAAATCTGAATCACAGATCTATATGTTTCGCTTAGCATACAAAAAATGTAATTTTTAACTATTTACACATTGTAGAATTAATAAAAATAGACATAGGAAAAAAATTCATAAAAATAGAACACAGAAAAAGAATTCTTTATTTCATTCGTTTTTTTTTTTTCAAATCTGAATCTCATTTGTTAAAACTTTACAGATATATATCTAATGATTTCATCTTTTGCTATTTTTAAAAACGTTTCTCAACTTTTAATTTATAATTAATTACTTCTACTCAAATTCTAATATAAGAATAACTGCCACTGTAACTCACAGAAATACGGATTCCTTTACTTCAACCTTATGAATCAACTTTGGGCTGTAGCGTTCGGGAGTTCCCCTTTTTTTCGAAATTACTACTTAAGTTCGCAGCGATGTTGTAACGTTCTCTTTTTAACTATGTCTTTCACCTACTAAGATGCGCCGTTATTGCGCGCTAACTCTTTAATTCTGGTGATAGATATTCTTTAATTTATGTTTACGTTATCTGGTAATATAGCCTGCATCATCTTTAAGTCAATTAATAAAATGATATTGAATTAACTATTGCCTACTTCAATTTGAAGATGCTCTACATTTTGCCTAAAGTATAATGTTACATACATCTATCGTTCCACAATATAATGAAATTCATAAACATTCACTTGTCAGAGAATTAATTAAAATAGACATACAGAAAAATATAATTAATAAAAATAGAATATAAAAAATAATTATTTTTCTCATTCATTTCTTTTTATCCAAATATCATTTAACAAAGTCTGTTTTGCGCAGATTTATTACTGAATAAGCTCCAACACAGCTTGATATCGTCAGATAATACTTTGCGGGATTTCAAGTTTTAATCAAATTCATAAAAATAGAACGCAGAAAAGAATTCTTTATTTCATTCATTTTTTTTTTTCGTTTCATTTGTTATATCTTCATAGATCTGTATGTTTCGTTGATCACACAATATCGTGAAATTCATAAACACTCATTTATCATAGAATTAATAAAAATAGACTTACAAAAAAATATAATTAATAAAAATAGAACACAGAAAGGAGAATTTTTTTCTCATTCATCTCTTTAAATCTGAATATCATTTGACAAAACTCCGGCACCAGCAGTTTATTTTGCGCAGATTTATTACTGAATAAACTCCATCCCGGCTTAAAATCGTCAGATAATGCTTTGCATGATTTCGAGTTCATTAATTTTCACCCTAGCACTTCTTTTTTTCCTGGTTCCATCTATCTGAGAAATAAATTACTCCAGAAAACGCAGCAGGAGAAAAAGAATAAATACTAGTGACAAATTGAAAATCCTGGGTGCTTCATTCACGGTCGACATGACTCGCATCACAAATTTTCATGACTCAAAAGACAATCTAGCTGAAACACATTTTCTTGACTCTTTGGATCTTTGTCTTCCTATACTTGCTTCTATGTTATCGCTCCGCGGCATGGCAGGCAAAAAAACTTCCAGTTTTTCTCAGCCATGGAAATAGAGAAAGAAAAAAAAAATCTTTTTCTTCTTTCAGTCTATCTGAGGAGCTTATTCCAGAAATAGTATAGTGAGCTCTGAATTTAAGAATTTTTTGGTTCTTTTCTTTTTATAAGGGAACGTGTTTGAAATAAATATTGTATGATAAAGGCACTTTCTATGAGGAGGATGCGTATGAAGGGAATTTGGAAGCGAATATTCTTCTTCATATCAGCATATTTTTTTGCATTTTAGTATGTATTACGTTAAAAACGTTTTACGTTCAGGGAAATAGCTGAAGTGCTTATACCTATAAGAAAGTTCGTAAAGAACGATAGGCCTTCCATCGAAACGATATTTTTACTTTAAATTTCAATAACTTTAAGTTATATTAGATAAGTACTTATTTAATATATGGATAATGGACTTCTGTTAGCAGTATTAGTAATTCTGTTTTATCAATATACTTTTTAGTACAAAAATATTATTCAGAAAAATCTTTTTCAGTGTTCGGTGGCTTGCTATAAAAATAGTCTAGAGAATGTAGGAGGTCAATTATAAAAAACACAATAATTTTTCTTTTCGAAATAAAGGACACAAATTACAAAAACCCCTCACAAATATCAGTACAAATAAGACACATAAATAAATCGAACATGAAGAAACAAAATCAAAACATTCGAATTTGTACTATTAATCTGGAGAGAGAACCAATTTTAATGTATAGTGAACTTTAGTTCTCATTAGTGAATTAAGTCAAGACACATTTTGGAAATTTCTTTTCACCTCAGTATCGCGCGATACTAAATCCCTTGCATTTATTATGACCACTGTGAACTGGTGATATTCCCTTGGTTAGAGACCCGATTCCGCCAAAGATCCATTGTGTATGTGTGCTCGTTAAATATGCCATCTTCTGGACCAAACGTCCTCATATTGGTGTGGCATGGAAGTTTCGCGTGTTGGGTGCCGTTCATGTCTCCTCATCTTCATCCGCTCATTTTGGGACTGACCTTTCAGATCAGTCCCAAAATATCCCTCTTATAAATTCAACTTAACCTGATACCTACTTCTAAATACTGGACAAACATTATCGATTAAATGAATAACTAACTCTCAAAATCAATTTTAAAAGTAGAATTGTACAAAAGAATCCGGTCTTACAGACTTTATCAAGGATCACCTACAGGCAGGAATTCAAAAATGGGATTTTTTTTCTGTAGGAGGTCTGACTTTCGTCTAAAAAAATTTACCTCTCGTGACCCGAAAATTCCCAAGAGAAATGAAAAACCTTGGAAGGATTACCCGCAAATAAAACTCCAACACAGAAAAACAATTACACCAAAAAAATTTCGTCTCAAAATCAGCCTCCATCATCTAAATACTGGCATCCTTCCCGAAATGTCGAGAAAATTCATTATGGTTTGTCGCCAAATGAACGCCAACTTTTAATATCGCCTTTATCTTTTGTTTAATAATCTTACATTCAATACTGCTTTCGATGTATGCATATCGAGTCACCTTGGTCTGGAGCATTCTCCGTCCGATGTATCTGAGGGGTGGTCACTGCAGCAGCTCGAGTGCTGAGGCCGGAATCCTTATAGCCATCACCAGCCACGGGCACACACTGTCACCGGCATAGGGCAAGCCCAAGCCATTATTATACCCACCAGGGAAACCAGCGAAACCCCGCGTACTCGTGATGCCCCCAGTGGGATTTTTTCTCAGTACAGGGTGTCCACGAATTGTTGGACACTTCTCAAAAATTATAGAGGGACGAGACTCAAATTTATGTGTAGTGCTGCTGAAGAATCCATTCAATTTTAGGAACCATTTTTTATTAGGCTACGTTCCACAGCACAGAACGTTAAGGTTACAAGACACAAGACAAAACAGAGAACAACATCACGAGACAAGCACACAGACAAGAATGACAGAGAGGCATCATGGGAAAAGATGGCTCCAGTAGCGCCACCTACCATAGAAAGGAGAAGTCAGTTGATTGTAACCGCTACAAAATTAATTTTAGAAACTAATCTTTCAACTGCGAATTTTTTTTAATGAGAGCGCATTTTAAAAAGTTTTTTTCAGATAGTTTCGGTTATCCAGGTGGTCGTAAATTACTAAAAAACAAAAATTTATTTCGAGCCATTATCTGCGAAAATTTTAAAACTGGAAGAAAAGTAAAAGCATGTATTTGTAGGGAATTTTACTCTCTTTAATTTGTTCATTCACATGTAGTGTGAAAACGGAAGAGTTTTCGAGATATTCAAGAAAAACTAAAAAACGAAACCAGATAGCGCGCATCGGCTTCTGTTGAACTGTAGCCATTGCGAATGGAAATCTGTCACCGGTGACTGAAACAGAACTATCTAATTAGATTGCTTTTATTTTCTTCCAATTTTAATATTTTCGCAGATAATGGCTCTAAACAAATTTTTGATTTTTAGTAATTTACGACCCTCTGGACCACCGAAACGGTGTGTTACCTATCTGAAAAAAACTTTTTTTAAATGCGCTCTCATTTTTAAAAAATTCGTAGTTGAAACATTATTAGTTTCTTTTATTAATTTTTGAAAAGTATCCAACAATTCTCGGACACCCTGTATAAAAAAAAAGTTAAAAAGTAATTAAAGGCAGACAGTCACTTAAATAACTACGACTTGGTGTTTGAAGTAAACAATATTTAGAGCAATTACAAACAGACGTTAAAATATTTCCTAAAATTATTTTATCCAGTACATAAATATTGTGCTCTGCTGATAAAACTGGAAATATTGTTAATATGTATAATCTTAATAGATGATAGAACAAAATTTGACAGTATGGACAGGCTTAACGTGTGAGAGACAAAAAGCGGGCTCCAACAACACTTTGGCATGATTGCTCTGAGAATTCTCCAGTAGTTTAGTCTATCGACGCCACACAAAAGCTGACATGTCGTAGTTTCCTACAAGATCTCCGTTTTCACTCAGCACCGTTTAGTTCCTTTCTCAGTTTGAAATTCTTTTCTTAAAATAACAATTCTTTTCCAGTTCATTTAGTTTTCTTAAAATAAAGTTTCAATCACTCGTACCATATTGGGAAGCAGCTGTTTGCCACTCTTTAGGTCGTCTACTTTTGGCTACTAGAAAGAAATTATTTTTAAACACTTTTATTTAATTTGTCTTGTTTCATTTTTGATTTTTCACTCGATTCCTTATGTTCTAAGTTTTGAAATTTTCTGAACCTGTGTGTTTTCGTTTACAATACATTTAATATGCTGCAAATATGCCTTTTCTTGAATACACATACTATTACCTAAAAATTGATTGATGTTCCGTTTTGAGGGAAAATAAATGGCCACGTTATCTATAAACAAAATAACAAGCTGAAGGCATTTAAAATGTTATAAAAGTTCTAAAATTTGCTCACTTCCTAAAATGAGAGGTCTTAATTATTTGCATGGAGTTATCTTCTGATTGTATTTAAAGATATTTTTGAAGGAATAACATTTATTCATGATAACATTGTTACGATATGATAGCTTATGACATGTTAGTAATGAAATGGCGAGAAGGATATCTAAAATCTTTATATAAGCTCTGCAATGGTTTTATGAGCTCCTAGAAAATAAATAAAATATTATTTTTAAAAAATAAAAAAATTGATATATGCCGATAGTACGTGATTTCGTCGCCAGAATCCGGATGTGGCTCTTTTCCTGTATCTGGATATATAATTCCTGATTTTATGTCAAAAGCATATATATTTTCGTGTTTATAGGCAAACTTTGAAGTTTTCAATACTGAGTTAACTCTTGAATATTTAAGAGTGCAGTCAAGTTTGCGGCTAAAGGCACGTGATCAATAGTGCATAAAGCAATCAACATATATTTGGTTTAAAAAACCGATAGTTTTGAAACAAAGAAAATAAGATTTAAAATCTAAAATCATTATTTATTGGAGAAATACAAAGACAAGTTTACAAATATTCACAGACAGTTATAAATTTCGTAATTATAAATGTGCAACAATATTTGCATCTTTTCATTATTACATGAAATCAAAATATTTCTGCTTCTTAAATCAGTGATTTTTTAAATTTGAAACTTTGAATTGCTTTATGAAAAAAGCAATTCAAAGACTATTGCATTTCTAAAATCAGTTTGGTTTAAAAACTTGTAATTTTTTTATTTCCAATATTAAATCATTGTCCGAGCTAAGCGAGGTCCTGTTTTTAAACTCGACCGGCATTTTTTCTGTAAATTTATTTGTTACACAGTCACGATGAAACTCGTTATTCGATTTTCTTCGAATCTGACATGAATGTTTCTTGAAGTTGTTAAAAAGCCGTATATGTAAGGATTTTTATATTTTGATATCATTTAAATATGGTTAAAGTTTTAATGGTTCCGTTCCATACTGTGTTCTGCCTTTTTCAAAGATTCTAATCAAACGGAACTCCATTCATAATGCCTCCAAAAATACCGAACATTTAATTGTAATTTTGTTAATACTGGTAAAAGCATAAAAACAGAGATAAATAATTGTGTAAATAATTCACATTCCAAAAAATGGCTAAATCTTTAAAGACTACTTTAAAGACCAGATCTTGGGTTTTTTTTCACTCGATTACTAATGTTCACCGAAGTACTAGTTAAACCCTACAATGTACTAGTTTTATTTTTCAATAGAAGTTGCGCACAAATCCATAATTTTTTAACTTAAAATTTTGATCAAAATTGATTAAATAAAAAATTCCTATTACTAATTACAATTAACTTAAAAAACACTTCCTTATTGCAAGTCAAAAAATAAGCTGTAAATTATTTTACAAATGAGGATTAAATTTTACAAAAAATTGATGATTAAATTGTACAAAATTAACTTCAAAAAAAGCAAAATTCTAAGTGATGCAATTATGAGTCTCTGTGCAGCGTAGGATTAAATGATGTAATATTTAATATAATGTATCTATATTATATAAAACGCTTATGCTTGGCGCAAAAAGGACCTTTATTTCTTTCTCCCAGTTTTCAAAGATCAGTTTGTTTACCAATCTCTATCCTGACGCCGAGCATTCCGCTAACCGGTTGAGCTAATCGCTTACATGGAAAATTCGTTACTTTTTTTGAATTTATTGATTTAAAATGAGTTTTTTGCGAACTGTTGAATATATTGCGTAGAAGAGAGCAGCGTGCACTGACATTATATATATATATACAAACATATACAAAAACAGAAAAAATGCAATAACCAATTAAGAAATTAGTTTTAATCAAATAAATACTTAAATCGAAGAAGTAATATTTCAGATGAAGAAAACTTTAGGAAAAGGACACTATACGAGCACTTTTTAGCATTATTGCTAGAGTCTGTGTTTAGAAAACACCGAATTTATTTATATATACGCCCGTTCGGGATTTCCCTTGCTGATGACGCGTCCCGGATGTTGGCGTTTTGCTTCTTTTTGTTGTTTTGGTTTTTCTTTTATGACGTGGTTCTGATGTTTTCTTTTGTTAATATTATATATATATATAACGCTCATGTGGGCGCAAAATCGGTACGAATTTGATACTCGCAAGTTTGGAAAATTATTTACCTTTGAATCGGCGGAACTCTTGAATTGGTTTGAAGTCGGAAACAACAATTTTTTTTTAGTTGGATCGTTTGAATTAAATATGTACGGAAGCAACATTTCGTTTTAAAAAAGTGCATGTTTAAGATTTTGCTGGAGAAAACGATGTTTGAAAATTTTGAAAAAGGCTATCTAATCAATTTTAAAATGCTAAGGGTAAATAATTATTATGGGTTTTAAATTTAAATAGTTAATATGAACATGTTTCAAGCCATTATTTTCTTTAAACTGTCCTTTTTAACTAAAAGGTTGCAAGATGGGTTATATCATTCTACGACAACTAGAATTTTCTCAGATTTAAAACACAAATGACTGAGAAAAAGACTATCTTTTTTTGACTAAATAATTAGTGGAATAAGCATGCATACATGTGGAGAAGCTTTTCTGAACTACATTATATTGTATATAGGGCATATTTGAAATTTTAGTGGAAAAAGCAATGTTTTTAAAATTTTTTTTGAAGATTTGGAAAAAGGCTATCTTATCAGTTTTAAAACTTAAAATTTTGTTGGAATGAATTTATGTTGAAATAAACTGCTGAAGAAATAGTCAAATTTATATGCCAAGAAGTTTTAAATGATTGATTTCTGATTGATGAAAATAATTTTGATTTTTAATCATCTTTGATTTATAAATATTAACATTCAAATTTCTTTCTAACATTTACATGTATATATATATATATATATATATATATATAATGTTTTTTTGTTGCAGTCATAAAACAGCCGAGTTGTTAACCAATTTGCTTTATTATAAAAATATTTTGGAGAGTGGCGGACATACCAACATCTTAGTTGAAGTTTTAAGTAAAAGTGTACAGAAAATCCCCGATTCTCTCAGATAAGGGAATAACAATATAACACGTGATCAAAGTGAAGGGAATATTCGCTTCTTTTAATAAATTACTTAAGCGTTTTAGGGAATATGCATGGCGTTAAGGAGTCGCTGATTTCGCGATTTGTGCGCACGTGGAAACGATTAAAAAATATTCTTTTAGTAATAAATATGCCAAGACGAGAGATTTAATATACCTCCAGCTGTGGAAATAGAACGAAACTGGAGTTTAAGGAAAGTGATTTTGGAATACATTAAGACTTTAAAATATATATTAGATTTTGAAATAAAATTAAGTGAGATTATTATTATATATATATATATCTCAAAACAAACAAAAGACAAAAATTCAAAAACAACCAAGACACAATGGCAAAAAAAATTAGAATAAATTGAAAAATATCATAGCGAGCCGCTCGTCAGGAAGAGAAATTCGCTTATGATATTAATATGTACTTTTTTCTGCTAACGACAATACGAAACCCGTTAAAATATGTCGCCAACCCTTCAAAAAGCACAAGACAATTAAAAATGGAAAAATTCTGGAATAATATATATATATATACTACCAGAAGATTTTAATTGTAGAAACTGATGAAAAATTAATTTTAGGAGTTCATGCAATTTCAAATAATTTAAATTTACTTTTAGTAATTAATGTACTTATAATTTCTAGCAGTAATTCTAATTTTACTAGCAGAAACACATAACTGTATGGCGAGCGAAGTGAGCCGAGCCGGGATCACACAGTGATCCCGAAAGAATCACAACGTGATTCTTGGAGGCTGACGAGCAAAGCGAGAAGTGGGTGTAATATATATATATAAAGATTTTACAACAACTGTGCTAGAACACGCAGTGTCTTCAATGTAGCGAGCGAAGCGAGCAGAACGCAATCCTCCTGGGTTTGTCGAACTTTAGCGCGCAGGGAGCAGAGCCCCCTAGTTTATATATATTTGAGCAACAGAAAGTTTCATCATTAATAAATGACAACATTAATAAATAATAGCAATACAATTTTTTAACCGAAATATATATGAAAGAAAATAAATAAAATTAGTGAATCTAAAACAAATGAAGGAGAAATTCTCGAGTTTATTTATTAACAATGTTTGTCAGAATTCAATTATTAAAAATAATATTTGGGAATACAATTAGTTAATCTGTTAAGGCCACGTGTAATTTTAAAATAGCTATAATAAAAATAGCTATAATAAATGCCTGGACTTTGAGAGACTTAGTAGCGTTTTAGTCTGTTAAACACCAAGACGCTACTTTTTATTTCCCACTAGCTGTTATACCTGGCGCTGCTCGGGATTAAACTGCTTTCATGCCTAATATTTTTGATGTAAAAACTACTATTGTGTAGAAAATTATAATACCAAAATTCATTTATCGTCTGAAACGTTTTTGAATTAAAATGAGATTATCAATTGAACCAGAAGATTTTTAAACCTTAATGTGGTGTAAAAATAGTTTTTGAGATAATACATATTTTCGAAAAACATCAAGGATTTAACTGAAATTTTAATTAGCTTTGAGGCTTTTAAAAGTTTACGGTGATCTCTCTCTTCTTATATTAAATATATTTATAAAAATAAGAAAAAAAGCTAAATTAGTTCGAAGACTAACCGTTGCTTAGCAACGAAGTAGCTATAAATTTGCGTTATTTCAAAATCGTCTGCATATAATCAATAATTTATTAAATTTTGAAAATTAACAAAAATTGAAGGAAAAATGTCACAGAGAAAAAATTGGTATCATTGAAAAGTAAAATTTTGAACTTTACGATGGTATAAAAATATTTTTGGAGGATAATTTTCTCCGTACTTACAGCGGAAAAACGGTTTTGGTTAATTTCTAATTAACTGACTGTTAACTAACTAACTTTTGCGCTTTGAAAAGTTTACAGGTATCTTGCTCTTGTTTTGAATAATAAGTGTGCAAAGTTTGGTTAAAATCGGTCCAGTGGTTTAGGAGGAGATGTAGAACAAGATTGTAATAGTCATGACATGTTTCTTCAACTAGCGCAATAGAAATATGAATATTTCTGATGGAAAAGAATTGAGAAATGGAAATGAAACAAGTATGATACAGAATTCTAGTTTTTTCTTGGGATGTGTGACCATCTTGCAGGTATAAAATAATTTATAAAAAGAAACAATCTGATGCATTTTTCCAACATCCGTTTTCACAGCTTTTGAGACGACAAATTGGATATCTTTTATTATAGAAGGTTTAAGAAAATAATCAAGAAATCATTTTAAATACTAAATTTAATTCCATTTCGTAATCGGTGCTTCTTTTTAAGATTTTGACAGAAAAGGCTGGAACGATTATAATTTCTTTTCTACAAAAAAATAGAGGTATTAATTGTCATAAGACTATGTATGCTTAATTTTGGCTAGTTGCTAAATTTCAATAGTAAATAACAAGATGAATTCTTAATTTTCGAAAAGCTGAACCTTAGGTCCAAAAATAAATTATTTGTGTATTAAAATGCCTTTATATTGCGGGAAACTAAATTACCGGATAGTAATTAATAATTACCTTTGGTGAAAGTCAGATTATAAAAAGTGTTCAGCACTACCAATTAAATAATATATAAATTTTTTTAATTTCAGTTATTTGATATAGTATTTTAAAATCACGATTCATTGGAAGTAAAATCTACTGACGACTATTTATTTGTGCATTCTGTTTCCAAAAATCTACTATCTGAAATTAAATGACTTTGCATGATAATATATCTCTTAATTACTAAATCTTAGGTCATACAACTTAACTAGTTTCTTCACGAATTTTGTGATCTAGAAATACGATCTGAAATTTCATTAAAAAATCAGATTAATGTTGGTACTTTTCTTTTGTAAATAACTGCATTATAAAGCATATCAGAAATTCAATTAATTTATCAAACTTGCTATGTAAATGTTAGCAATGCATAATTTATTAGTACAAAAATAGTAGAAAAGCAATAATCCTTCAAAGCAGAGCAGTACAGATATTTAACAAAACTCTTGAACTAACTCGAGTAAAACTTAGTACCGAGAGTGTAGAATTAATTATTTGGCTTCAAAAGAAAATTTAATTAACTTAATCAAATGAAACTCCTGCCTTCAGTAGAATTCTCGTATAAAATAATCCGTACAATTTTGAGTGCAAACGTAAATAACAATTGGCCGTGTTGCATGATTAATGAGAGTTATTCTCAAGAATTGCATAACATGGATTAAAAAATAGAAAAAGGATGCAGAAAAAAAACACTCGAAATTAGAGGATTACTTAACAAAAGTATTCATTTATCGAAAAAAAATATCAAATATCTTCAGTCGGTTAGACCAAGTAATTCGTTACGTAAAAAAGTACCATTGATTCTTTTCCTTAGACACTTAACATGCCCACCTACAAATTACTCTTCCTCTGAGCTCTGGTATTGGTCTGAATTCACTGGATGGATTCGAAAAAGATTTTGCCAGATTCTGCAATCGATCACCTCCATGTTATCGGAATCTCATTCATGATCCAATCCCAAAATCTGCCCCTTTCCCTGGAAATGATTGAAAAACGGATTTCTAATAAAGATTTATGAACACAAAAATCTCAACCTCTCTCGCATTTTGAAAGAAAAACACAAAACTATTGCCCTTCCTTCCTTTTGTGTGGACATCTTCCGACCATCAATACCGTTTCTGTTGTTATAGGATCCGGTACCTGCAAAAATGAAATTCTGCTAGATATGCATCATACTGTACGTCGGCCTTCTTCAATACCATGCTGATGGAGTGAGGCGATCCATCTTGTCAGAGCTGCCACACTGGAACGAGATCGTCGCCTCCGCTGACAGCACACTTAACGTTTCATCCTGGTCACATGGAGATCCACGCAGGGAATGAGTGTGAAAAAAAATTAATATATCCTTCCTTTCGTTTTTTGTTGGAATATGAGCGAAGATGAAAAAAGAAAACCCTGACCGTATTTGGAGATTTGCTTTCTTTAACTAAGAGGGAGAATAAAGGGAGAAGTAATTTCCGTTAGCTAACTATTGGCAAGTTTGGACTATATTTGGTGAAGATGATTGCAGTTGGTGTGCTTTTTTCTGTGGTTGTTAGAGTAGCTAATTAGGTTGGTTATTGTGGTATAACTTGTATTCAATGTGATTAACTTCATGATTTTCCGTACATTCAATTTCTAATAGTAGAATTGTTCTTTTTATCACTTCCTCTACATATTAACTTAAGTCTCAGCTAATATTAAATTTCATATTTTCCTTCAATTTTTTTGTTAAGGAAAATCAGTAGACTGATTCGTTTGTATATAAGAATAATGGGCTCAATTTTATTTCTTTACAATAAAAATATATCAAGTTTGAGAAAATGGGAAGAGAAATTTCAGTACTTTACTATACAATTTTTCTCCAATGCCAAATTCCATTGTATCACCTATTTCTTGAATGTATTCTTATTTCAATTATATACTACTATCGGCAGGATTGCCCTTGGTAATTATTTTTACAAATCTAACCGCTCATACAATGTTCTTCTATAACTCTGATTAAAATTAAGTATCTGATTCTGCTTATTATTTAGGTCCGAGTATTGCGTATTTAACCCCCTGATTTCATATTTTTCGTTAAAACGTTAAGTTAATAGTACTCTAAGTTAATAGTTATAGTTAATAAGTTAATATCACATGAATTATTTATTTTCATATGTTTATTCCTATTCTTTTCATTAAAAAATAAAAACTGAAGAAATGTGTTTTCTTGAATTCACATAATATTACCTAAAAATTAAAAAATGTCCCGTTCTGAGGGTGAAATAGATGGTCACTTTAATCATACTATACGTCTGCCTTCTTCAATATCACTCTGATGGAGTGAGGCGATCCATCTTCACAGAGCTGCCACATCGGGACGAGATCGTCGCCGACGCTGGCAGGACACTTAACGTTTCATCCTGGGCGCACGGAGATCCTCGTAAGGAATAAGGATAATATATATCCTTCCTTTCGTTTTTGTTCAGCTATGATCAAAGACGAAGAAGAAATCTCTGATATCATGTTTCGAGATTTGCGTTGTTTAGGCGTGAGAATGAAAAAAAGAAATGGGGTAATTTCCATTCGCTTCAGTTTGGCCTTGGCCTTTATTTGGTCACGAAGCTCATAATTTGTTTTTCTGTTTATTGTTAAAGAAAACTGAAGACCCGATTCGGTTGCTAATTTAAGTAGAAGGTGTGATTGAATAATAGACTTTCTTTACATTTCGTATACTTTTTCTTGAACCCCTTCCTTCTCGCTCCCGTCAAAATCACGGGGTGAGGTTCCGCTTTCTATTTCTCGCGCCTGTGATATTTCCGGGCTGGAGTGTTCAAAAGTAACGCACCAAAAAGATTAAAAACAATCCTTTTCTTATACCCGGAAAACTTTTTATTTCGTATTTTATATACCAGATGGCAGTGACAGACTATTTATAATGCAATTGGAGATAGTTGGCTTATTTTAAACAACATGTCATACAAGAAAAAATTCTTGATATTTGTATTATGCGTAAGTTTCATAAAATTCTCTTTTAATGTTTAAAACGCTCATTTTTGTTATTTTTCCTGATTACAGGAAGACCAATATTCAGTCATAATAACCTCGATTGTTTGTTTTTCTGGAAAATTAAATTTTCTTAATTTTAAGCTGAAAAAATTACAAAAATTAAAATTGAATACATATATTGTTCATACGCTAATTTTTATACAATTTTCTTGAATAAAAAATAGGCACTTCTTTTACAGTTTTCTTGAAAATTATGCGATCGTTAAGAGGTTAAAATAAGTATGCATTTTCCCCCTTGTTATGAATATTTTTGTTAATCTCCATCAAGATTAAAGTCGTTATTTTGTTTCCTGTTAATAGTTTGTTACAGGAGATCAAAAGGCTGATTAAGATTATTATTACAATAATGATAGTTGTTTTCCACCTAACTTTTACGTTAATTATTTGAAAAATAAAAGGCTTTTTTTTGTCATTCCAACTTCCTCTTTTGCCAAGTCTGATTATATACCGTAAACCTGGGTGAACAGAAACAGTTCTCATACCCATTGTAAATATTGAAATGAGTTTAAGAAATTAGGAAAATCGAAATATTATACCACCATGGGTTTCTGTCCCTTCTTTAAATTAATTCTTTTGGTTTATGATGCTTATTTCATGCATAACAAAATTGAATGCATGGTATTTCTATTCGTCCCACTCTGTGGAATATATACCTACTCGTGTATCAGCATGTCACACCGCCTACGCACCGTAGCGCCCTGTAGCATGCAAACTGCTTCACCAGAGTGAGAACAACTCCCCTTAAGAGAAAAATAAAAATTTGAAACTGTTGCGAACGAAGGTTTGTTATCCTTTTAATCAACCCTCTCCACCTCCCATCTAACAGGCTTGTGAATTCCGATATTCATATTTAGCTACGAAGTGCATAGGGGCCGTCCACAAATGATGTCACGCTTGGAGGGGGAGAGGGGGTTCGTGAAATTGTGACAGTTTGTGACAAGGGGGAATGGGGTAACAAGAAGTGTGACATCACACATTTTAGTTAAAATAAAAACATTTAAAATCTGCAGATAAAATTTTGAAGTTATTTTGAAATTACCAGAATCTGAGGATATTTTTTTAATCGGGGCTAAAATAACTTCCAGGTGATTTTTTTTCACTTATATTCCTTTCTTTACGAAAAAGGCATTCAGGGTAAGTTCTGAGAATATGGTATCAGCAGAAATTCTTCGCCATTAGAAGAAAACCTCCCTCTGCTCACAAATGTCACTAAAACACATAGTTAAAGTTTAAAAATAAAATTTGAAATATGATCTATAACATAGTGCTTTGTTTCTGAACTGCAAATATATATTTATGTAGCATAGCGTGACATGTGACAAGGGGGAGGGGGATGGTGAAGTGTGGCATTTTGTGACAAAGGGAGGGGGTCAAAAATATTGAAAAAGAGTGTGACATCATTTATGGACAGCCCCTTATTAGACATCGTTGGTCATTTTGTAGAGTCAGCGCCACTGGAGAGAGAGAGCGCCACCTAGTAATGAATTTGTAGAAAAATTGGTTTCAAGATTCCATAATATTTATAACAATGAATTATAAATTGAAGACTAAAAGGTAGATAATAATAAAAATTAAAAAAGTCTACTTTTTAAAATTCAAATAAAAGTGTATTTTTAAGAACTGTTTTTATTAAATTTATTAAAGTTTAATCTTACCATTTTAATAAGAGAGGAGCAGTTTCTGAGCAGCAGGAGCAGCATACAGTTTCTCGTAGAAATTGTGTAATAAATTTTAATGGAGTGCATCTTGCCTTATATTATCATTTAATAAATTAAATCTTGCCTTATATTATCAAAATGTGTTATAAATTTTAATGAATTACATCTTTTGTCAGAGTATCTCTAATTTGCAGTTTCTCAGTGTGCTTGAATTCAAGCCCAGAAACATAGAGAATACGAAAATCAATTAGAGTTATTAAATGAAGTTCTTGGCATTTATTACGAGCAGCATATTTATTATACATACATTTTATATGATTTAAGTTTATATTTCAGATATTACAGTAGTGAAATTAATGTCTGATAATATTGTACGTTTACTATTGAATTTAAAGATACAGTACGCGTAAATTCTCTGTTTTATTGCATTCCCTTTATTTACGATATAATTTACGACAGTTATTGAAAATTATTAGCATCATAAATATTGTTACTAATCTTTATACTACGATTTTGACATTAATTTCATTATGATTATTTTTGCAATGCACATGCGCTTAATGGAGCAACTAAATGTGTTCTCAAACTGTTTATTTCGCCAGACGTTAGTCTTCATTACTCAATTCTGAAAACCATATCGCAGCTGTATAAACACGAGATACGTTTCTTTCGGCTATTTCAAACTTCATAAAATTGCTTTACTTTCTTTTAAGTGTATTGTGGTTAAAATAATTTCATGTTGTTTATGATTAATTAATATTGCTGCATCATATTGCTTATATTTGTAGTTGGTTGTGGAAGGATAAAGTTTAAAAGTTTTAGAGCGAAATAAATTTAAAACTCGAATAGAAAGTAAATTGTTTCATATAACCTTCCACCTCAATGTCGAGTAAAAATTTAATTTGTTGTAATGGGTGATAACCAAATTTAAATAAATTTAAATACTTTTTCTGTAACTGTAACTACGTAGCGCTTTGTCTTTTAAAAAATACCCCACTTACACAATTACAACATAATTTTCCTATTTTACAACCAAATATTTCATAGAAATGAAATTACAATACTGGTTCAGTCTAGGTACCAGTCCATATTCGGTGGCTCTCCCCTAAGTTGTATTTAAAATAAGTTCATTATAATAAGTTTCATAAAAACATTACTAATGTTCAGGCTAATGTTTTTATTCATAGAGAGAGTAGATAGATAGCTTTCAAAATCTTCAGCGAAATATTACACCTTCATGTGATTTTATTATTACTGTCATATTGATGAATAGATAAGAACAAATTTGATGTATTCTGTAATAAATTGTTTTGGAAACATTTCTATAGATCAAAAAAGCGGTATCCATTCTCTGATAACCATATGTTTTGTTTTCCTATGTTTCAGGTCCTGAGGAACCGCGAGTTAAAAATCCCAGATTTTCTTTAGAAGAAGTTATAACAGGGGAATACGAGCCCCGACTTTTCAACGGATCTTGGATTTCTGGTAAGGGTCTTTTTATTTCCAAAAGCTCGTGCTTCTTTATTTACTTCTCAGTTAAGATTACTTTGACATATAGGGTGTTCACTATAAACGTTTCCCTAAAGTTAACTTTTAAATCAATAGAGATAGAAATATACAGTAAAGCACCATTTATACGTCTTTCACGGAACTGACGTGAAATTTTAATAAACAACTTTGATTATTATAAATTTCATGTCGCTAATTCAAATTCACTTAAAAACAATAATTTTAAAATAATTTAAGATGGTATTAGTATATTACTACACTGAAGAGCCAGAAAAACTGGTACAGGCGTGCGTTTGCAAATAACGGGGGAATGCAACCAATCATACTAACCCGATGCGGTCGGCAACGCCTATATAAGACAACAGATGTCTAACAAATGTATTAGATCGGTTCCTTCTGCTGCAGTGTCAGGTTATCAAGATTTAAGTGACTTTGAACGTGGCGTTATAATCCGCGCACGAGATATGGGACACAGCATCTCCGAAGTAGCGATGAAATTTGGATTTTCGCGTACAACCATTTCACGAATGTACCGTGAATATCGGGTATCCGGTAAAACATCAAATTTCTGCCATCTGTGCGGCCGTAAAAATGACCTTGAAAGAACTGGACCATTGACGTCAGTCGCGAATCCTTAAACGAGATAGACGTGCAACACTTCCTCATATTGCCGCGGATTTCAATGATGGGGCATCTACAAGTGTCAGCGTGCGAACTGTTCAACGGACCGTCATTAATATGGCTCTCAGAGCCAAAGGCCCACTCATGTACCATTGCTGACTGCACGGCACAAAGCTTTACTCCTTTCCTGGGCCCGACAACACTAGCATTGGACTGTTGATGACTGGAAACACGTTGCCTGGTAGGACGAGTCTTGTTTCCAATTGTATCGGACGGATGCACGTGTACGAGTATGGAGACGACATCATTAATCCATACACCCTGTTTGCTAGCAGGGAACTGTTCAATCTGGTGGAGCCTCTGTGATGGTATGGGACGTGTGCAGTTGGCGTGACATGGGACCCCTGATACGTCTAGAGACGACTCTTATAGGTGACAGGTACTTAAGCAACCTGCCCGATCACCTACACTCATTCATGTCCATTGTGCATTCCGAAGGATTGGGACAATTCCAGCAGGACAGTGCGACACCCCACGCGTCGAGAGTTGCTACCAAGTGGCTCCAGGAACATTCTTCTGACTTTAGACACTTCCATTGGCCACCTAAATCCCCAGAGATGAACATTATTGAAGATGTCCGGGATGCCTTGCTGCATGCTGTTGAGAATAGATCTCCGCCACCTCGCACTCCTATGGATTTGTGGACTGTCCTGAAGGATGAATGGTGTGAATTGCCTTCAAGATACCTTCAGACATTAGTCGAGTCCATGCCACATCGTGTTGCGATACTTCTGTATGTGCGTGGGGACCCTACGCGATATTAGGCAGGTGTACCAGTTTTTCTGGCTCTTCAGTGTACATTGTATGGAAACAACAATATAATTTTAAAATTGAGTATTATATCTTGAAAGTGAGAAAAATCATACCTTTATTGGCCATCTTGAGTACTAATTATGCATTTATTTTATACGAATTATGGGCATGCAGGTAGGCCTTTATTTGGAAATGGCAGGGAGGAAAAGAATTTTACTCACCCTGATTACTAGGGAAAGTATCCCCCTTAATAAGGAACGGAGAAATAAGGATTGAGGCAGAAAATTTGCGAATATTAAAAAGGGGAGAAACATATAACCGAATCTTTGAGTCGTATAAACAAAGTACTTTGTCATTACAATAGTTAGGAATGAATCGGGACTGTGATGAAAGACGTATAAATGAGAAACGTATAAACGGTGCTTTACTGTACTTCCAATTGAAAAAATTCTTTAAATGACGTAAACAATTATATTTTATGCTGTTTGAGTCAACAAATATAGAGCTGGAAAAAAATGTGAATTTAAATTTTTATACAGTCCTCCGGTCCTATTAATCACATGTTTTTCTTTCCAATTTGTTCCGGAATGGGTTCAGGCCTTAGAGGAAAATTCAAATTAAATTTAGACCTTGAAGTATTTTTCCTCTATAGAAAACCTATTCTGGTTTTGAATCTGCATGGATGAAGGCCTTTGATGACGTCATCCACCAGATGCTTATTCCTCCTCGTTGTTTGTAATTAGTTTTGTATTTTTGACTCATTCACAATTAAAACTTCCCTTATTTCGTATTTATATCCTTGACACACAAACATTTTAAACCAAAAAAGTTCCACTCTTTAGCGACTAAAATTGACCAAATTATGAAACTTCGAATATCACTACTTTTACGATTTTAGAACTTCCAACGGGCGCCTTGAAGAACATTCGCCAATCAACCAACGACTCGAAACAGTAGCGGCCACAAATTGGCTAAAAATATTGAAATTCAATGAATTAAAAAATAATCAAATCAAAGAATAAAATTCAATGGATTTTAAAAATAGAAAAAGGTGTACGTGTCAGATATTGCCAGTCAGTACAAATAGTGCATCTGAAGTTGTCTGAAAAAAAACAAATTGCGAATTAAAAAAACAAACGTTTTGTCAGGATTTGCGAAACTAATATGGCACAATAATTATATGGGCATGGTCTCCTTGTAACAATGCTGATATGTGAATCCCGTATGTCTAATATGCAAGCGTGTTGCAACAGTATTCCAAGAAGGCATTCCTGTATAACAGGCTTAGCTGCAACAAATATATCTGTGTTACAAGATACCACTGTACTTACTTGCCAGTTAGGTTAATAAATTTAATTAAAATTTTTAAAACACACTTTTATTAATGTCCTCAATAGATTTTTTATTTTAATTATTTTTTACTTTTTAATATTGCGGTATATTGTTTATCAAACTGACTACCAGATGGCGCCACGGATATGGAATCAAAATATAATTTAATTAATAATTAGCTGACGGGAGATGATTTAGTACCCCTATGAGCTTTCTCATCTCCGTCTATTTCCAATATGTGCTGGTATCCAGCAAAATACAATGGCAAACCCACTTAAGTAAAGCTTTGTCATAAATGCGTAAAATTGCACAGTGTAGAATTATCTAAAATTTATTCATACGTTTTTGTTCTTATTTTCCTGTGTTTTTGTACCTGGTAGAAGTACAAAAAAATTTTCAGTACCATGCATACTACGGCATGCTGTACGTGAAATTCTATTAAAGTATAAGCATTTCGGAATGTAGATGTTAGTAAATATGCCTTCATTTAGTTTTAGCTTTCATCCCCCTTTACCTTAAATCTTTATGACCTAAGTTTCAAGATATTTAAATGCTGTTTCATTTGCAAAAAGCAAATTACATCTATAATTTTATTCTCCTTAAAAGCAAAAAACGCTAATGTATGCCAATAAGTTTAACTTTTGAAAACAGACTTCAAAAACATTTGGTAACGCAGGGAAGGAAATTGCATTTCCATTAGCATAACACTAATTTCGAGCGGAACGGTTTTTCAAATGGCTTTTCATTACTAGACTCCAAATGGCTTTAGCATGCTTTTCAATAAATTTCCTACGAAGGCACTGCTTTATCTGGAAAATAAGCGTCATTACAAGATACAAATGCGTTTATGGACTGTTAACATTATTTGGTCTAGTTAGAGTAATGATATTTGTTATATCCTTCATCTCATCGATTATCTTGTTATATCCTTGCATCCCGCTATTATTGATTATGAACATAAGTAAGTAATTTTATACAGGATAATGATAATAATTTTGCAGTCTGCACTTAGAAATATGAGGAGTACAAAATCTTTATGAAAGAAAGCAGGGAAGTGGGAAGGTTATGTAGGGATCTGCATGCAATAGTTTATATTTCTATATATTTATGCTAGTTAACACTTTTGCCTTAGGCGACACCGACGTAAAATTCGCCTTTTATAAATTCCACGCAATTAGGTGAGCTGCACCATTATAACATTGCATATAAATAAAAATCACTTCATTACAATCTTATTTGGTCTTTTTCGCCAGATTTGCATATGAAAGAAATACAGCCGGCGCAAAACAGCCTGTGATTTTTTTCCAGAATAAATGTGTTGTTTAGAAGGGAAGCGTTTCACTACTTATTACTTATTTTAATGCTTGAAATACAGTACAATATTAAAGTGTGTATTTTATAGTCGGTTCGTTATTGTGTACATCAATTTCATCAATCATAAATTTCAAAAAATCATTGCGGAAATCATAAAATTCAGCAATTTTAATAAAACGTATCAATATGAGATATTTTAAATACTCTGCATAATTATATATTTATAGAGGGATACTTCTCATCCGATGAATACATACTTAGGCAAAACTTTTCTTCGGCATACACATTAATACTTAATTCATATGCTCATAAAAATTTACGAGTGTGAGATGGAAGACACTGCTAGATCTCTGAGGCATGCAGGTTTACGAATTTTGCAAGATCCCTCTGTGTTCGCTTACGAGCTATTAGTCACAGACTTCCATTTGTTACAATACGATATCTCTGAATTAGTTTCTAAGATGCTCGGAGAATATGAAATTCGAACTCATTACCGCAAATTTTAACCCTTTGCGGCTCAAGGTATTAAAATTTTTGAAATGTGATGAAAAAACATAATGAATGAGTTTAGTTTATTGTCTTTCTGTTGCGGGGCATCTTGGGGGCCCCGTGAGAGGTGTGATTTGTCTTTTCCGCTCTGTGTCCATCTCAACTGTGAAATAGCTGTCATGGCTACAAGGCACAGGGCGGTGTTCTGTCTAAACAAAGAATTTACAATAAATAAATAACTTTCCTCCTTCCGCGGGAGGTCTTCGTCCTTTTTGGGAACATCCCCCTCATATGAGGACCCCACCGGGGACAGCCATCTTGATATGAATACATCATCCAATGAATACATATGTGGCCGAAACTTTTCCTCTGCATACACGTTAATACCTAATTCACATGCCCATAAATTGCTAGGGATGGCAGTTATTGCAAAAATAACCGGTTTTCAGTTATTCTGGTTTTTTCACCTCCGATTTATCATGGCGGCTCTAAGAATTCAAAATAACCGGTTTTCAGTGTTTTTTTTATTAAAAAAACACCTTTTGTAGACAAAATTTTGTTTTAATATTGTTTTTACAGGAAATCAATCCATTGGCTTAATATTTATCTGTTCATAAAGACTATTTCAGTAATCCGCCAACCAACAGACTCTTCGAGGAAGCGGTTGTTGTTGATTGGCCTAAGATAATGAAATTCAAAGCTTGATAACTTGGTAAATTTTAGTCTAATCGAACCTAAAATCGAGCCTATCTTCCGATCCGGTTTTTTTACACGGTTATTGGATTTTAAAAAAATAACCGGTTATAACCGGGTAACCGAAAATAGCCGGTGAACCAAAACAAAAGAACCGGTTTTCAGTTAAAACCGGCAGGTTTTGCCCATCCCTATAAAGTGCACAAGTGTGACATTGCTAGATCTCTGAGGAAAACAAATTTATGAATTTTACAAGATCCCTCTGTTCATTTTTCACTGCTATCTTTCTTCTGTTACATATCTCTTCTCACACGATGGGACACAAGACGCCACTTCTGGCTTATAAAGTTAACTTATGCATACTCCCTTGCCTCAAATGAATAACGAAATGCGAATCTTAGGATTTTCAGAACCAGTGAGATAAAGCTTCTATAAAAATTTTATCCAATAATGCAAGTTGGAATAGTTTGGAAGAGTTTTAAAATAGTATTTGAGCTGCAGCAAAATATATCCTTGGGCTTTGTCCTCACCAAGTATCGAGAAATATATGAACTGGAAAACAAAATTTTGTTTTCAGTATTTTCGGTTTTCAATTCGACATTACACACAAGGTTTGCTTTAAGCGACTTAGGAATTTTCATTCTGGCATTGAAATTCCGGAATTTTCCGTTTTACTTCTTCCAGGTTTTGCATTGCTAGCAAATGAAACTTTAAGTAACAAAAGCATTTTAAAACGAAAAGAAGATATTGTATTGGTAAATAAATAATTTAATAAGTAAGTAATAACCAGAGTTCTTTTAAGCGTTATTTTTACCAACCATATTGTTAAGAATAAAACCAACGACTCGACTTTCTCTTATAATTATATAATGCAGCACATTTTGTTTTCAGCTTCGTAGTGTAGTGAAGAAACTCGCGTATAAAATTTTGGACTTCTTCCCGTTTCCCTATTGAATTCAAAATTTAATATAAAATGTAATTTTGATTTCAATCGCACATCATATTTAAATTTTTAAACAAAATATATGCGGAAATCATAAAATTCGCCAATTTTTATTAAAATCTATCAGTATGAGATACTTTTAATATTCTACATAATTAGATATTTATAGACAGAAACAGAAGTGGCGCTAGTGTCTCCCCGACGGGGGGGAGCATAATCTACCCGATAGGGGGTCACGGTCTCCCCGACATGGGGGGCAGAACTTGCTGTACAGGGGGATTAGCGAAATGAAATTTGTCTCAAATTTTCGCTAGATTTTTTATTTATCTACTTGTTGAATACCCCGTTCACGCAACGGGGTACAAAAATTTTCCACGACGGGGGGGCACAGCATCCCCTACAGGGGGACCTTGGCCTCGCCAGTCCCCCCACTGGCGCCACCCCTGGACAGAAACCTCCCATCCAATGAATACATAAGTGGCCGAAATTTTCCGCGACATACACGATAATACATAACTTACATGCTCATAAAATGCACAAGTGTGAGATGAAAGAACTGCCATACCTCTGAGGAATACAGGTTTATGAATTTTATAAGATCCCTCTGCTCATTTTTCACTGCTATCTTTCTTTTGTTGCATATTCCTCCTCACACGATGGGCCACAAAACGCCACTTTCGGTTTATAAAGCTAACTTATGCATATTCCCTCTCCTCTAAAGAATAACCAGGTGCGAATCTTTTCGGAACAGTGAGATAGAGCTGCTGTAAAAATTCTGTCCAATAATGCAACTTGGAATAGTTTGGAAGAGTTTTATAATAATATTTGAGCTGGCGCAAAATACATCCTGGGCTTTGTCGTCATGAAATACCGAGAAGTATATAAACCGGATTAGAAAATTTCGTTTTAAGTATTTTCGCTTTTCAGCTCGATAGTCAAGCCAGAGTTTGTTGTAAGCGACTTACGAATCGTCATTTTGGTTGTAAAGTTCCAAGATTTTTCGCGTTAATTCTTTCTGATATTGCTCGGGTTGCAAGCGAAATTTAGGTAACAAAAGCAAAAGGCTAATAAGTAATAAATAAGAGTTTTACTTTTAAACATAATTTTTAGGAACCGCAGATTATACTTATTCTTTATTTCGAATGAATTTCCGCCCAAAACTTTATGTTTAAATGCACTTAACATCACTTCCCAGTTCAGAAGCTGCTTCACGACTCTGTGTCTTTAACCTTCTGCCAATGTAATTTTTTAAAATCATTATTTAGATGCAACGTTTGCAAACGTGTTCAAGTACCGTTCAACCAAGCGAGTTGTTATTTTTATACAAAGCTTTATTAGTATAATATGATCCAACGCTATAAAAGTTCTAAGTAAACACGTTAACCTGTGAAATCGCAGGATGCAGCAAAAAAATAGACTTGAATCCAACCTGCGGAAATCGTGGGAAACGCAGTCAGAGGGTTAATACTCTTTTTGCATTGATCGGTAAAATGTTCATCTTTTTTATTTTTTTCATTTGCATTTGCTTCTAGGAAAATAAGTTCCTATGTGGCTGTACTACGAAGGTTGGAAATTTAAGAGTGGTAACCATATAACTACAGCTGATACTGCATAGTTGCTTTCTTGAAATGTTTATAGCTCTCCATTGCAGTTACTAGCATTGTGCACAACCTGGCCAGCGATGTGAAAGCCATATTATACCTGCAGCAGTACCAGTTATTTCGTTGAAGTTGCCTATCGCTTTAAGAATCTCTGGTACAGTTCCGTCGCCAATGCCACAAAGTGGTTCCTTCATTTTTGAAATCAAATCATTTCTGCATTTTAGTTGAGTGGTGCGGCGATATAATTCTCTCATACCCAGGCGTTCCTGCAAAATACGCAGCACACTGATATTATATGGGACATCGCTACTGCATGCTTTAGACCGTCGACTAACCCACGATGTTTTACAGCACCTCATTACACCTGCTCTTAAATTTCGATCGAACGAGTCAATTTTTTGACAGATTGGATTAGAATTAGTGTGTGTTAATAACTCTAGCCTTACACGCTGATTTCATTTTAAGTCATGCTTGTAACAAGTTGTTACTATTATATTTCCAAACCTTGTATTTTTGCTCACTATCGGCCTCCTGCATTTTGATAGGATTTACTTTTACTAATCAACAACTATACTACTTGCAAATACTTCAAATATACTCTTCGCACTGATTGGTAAAATCCTACTCCTTCGTTTGCTTACATTTTTAATTCCATAGAATTTTATTTTTTGCTTAAATATGCATTCAAATCTTATACCATGATTTCTCAATAACTAGTTATCTAACCATCGTCACTTGGTCGTTTAAAAAACTCTTTCACTGCTTCTAAACATATAGACGTTATTTATTTTATAAAAATGAACATTTAACCATGAGCTTGGCGCAGCATGTTCAAAATAATGACTTTTTCAGTAATTACTTCATATTGTGATGTATTTCAGCATAATATGAAGAATCGTGGAGCCTTCTTTATCACAAATAATACATTTATTGGATGTTTTCCACAACACAAAACATGTAAAACAAGCACATACACTTACATCACAAAACATTACATCACTGACATCTAATTCCAAGTTCAATCTCATAATCATAATTCTTTTCTGTTGCTAGGCAACGTTAGCCAAAAGACAATATCGTTGCCAAACTATTTTTATTACCTTCTGAAAAGAATTAATGCCACACGATATTTTTATTTAATTATTTTTCAGCCAAACGATATTTTTAAATTAATTTCTTTTATGACCAAACGATTTTTTTAATCTAATTAAGTTCTTTCTTTAAATATTTTAATAATTCTACAAATATATTTTCTTATTCGTTAAGAATATCACAATATATAGATCTGATGCCCGTTAAATTTGTCATCGTGTTCAAATGGCCTCACTTTTAGTAGCATTGTGGAAATATGCTGAGTAAAATATTGGCCCAAGTGTGTTTCTCATCATCTGGCAGTGGTCAAAATTACAGGGTAGGTTAATGTTTAGCACTCCCCGTCTTACAACCTCTGGGTAGGCTGTGTCGTAGTGGGAAAATAAATAAAAACCCCTTGAGGTACGAATTTATTTCCCCTCCTAATTAGATGACTCTTCCTATTTGGGATATTTATTGTTAATTAAATCCATTTAAGTACATAAAGAACACCTGAAATATTTAAACTTCTCCAAATGAGTTCTTTTAAATAAATTGCTATTTTGGCTTAGTGACTAATTTAAATAACAAAAATTCTAGAATTCGAGGTACAAGTCGAATGCCTTTTTGAATAGGAAGAGTTATAATCTGAAACAGTAATATTTTCCGAACCTTATCATCTGGAAAATTCAAAAACTTTTACAGAAAAATCTAAAACATTTCTTTGTAAAATATTTATATGTAGTGTAAGATTTATTAAATATTTTACTCAATCTGTCCCATAATAATAGTAGCAAGTGAATATTTAAACGGGATTATTGGCGAAAGTAGCTGTAAGTTACGCTGTAGCGCAAAATTGCGAAGCCTTCAATCAAAATCAATGTTTCATGACATCTGTCATGAAGCATTGATTTTGACACATCTTTCAATTTTTATGTTAACCTAATTATTACGAATTATAACTATTTTTCTAATTTCATCCGCTGATCGAAATCAATTGTTTTATTTCAGTTGAATACCAACCCATGATAAAAGTAAGATGAAAAAAGAGAGTTTTCAAGCAAAGATCGGGTTGCGATTGCCCAGTTCATTGAGCTCATGCATATAGGGAAAACAAAGCTTCGCAGCCAAGGGATCCTAACAAAAGGTTTAAAATGCAATAACGAAATTATTGAAAAATCCAAAACTATCTGAACACTCAAAATAAAAATTAGGAGTAATATTTTTAATTTATTGTTTTACCCTCTGACTGCATATCCTGTGATTTCCGCGGTTTGGAAGTTCGTCTGTTTTCTGCTGCATCCTGCTATTTTCGCGGGCTAATGGATTTACTTAGTACTTTTAAAACGTTGAATCATATTATACTAATAAAGCCCTGAGTTTTTATTGCAATTTGCTTGGTTCAACGGTATTTGAACATGTTTTAAAACGTTGCATCTAAATAGTAATTCAAAAAAATTATGCAGTCGGAGGGTTAATTTAATCTAGTTTTTTGATAATAAATCTTGAGTTCTATATTTATTTTCTTTTGCTTCTATTATTATGGGACAAATTAAGTTCATCAGCTGCTATTACTATTATGGGACAAATTAAATTCATCAACTGCTACTATTATTATGGGACAAATTAAGTTCATCAACTGCTACTAATATTATGGGACAGATGTAGTACTTGATAGGATATTTATATTTCAAAGAAGATTGAAAATATTGCTTTTTAACGGATATTTTCACCAATCTTATGTGGTCGAATAGATTTTCATTGGAGATTTTCTGTAATCAATATTATTATCTTTGGTACATTTTTTTTATCCCTCTGATATAAAATTCCTTCTGGTATTTCAATTATATTTGTTCTTTTTTTTCAGATACTGAAGTGACCTTCCGAGATCCGGATGGTGCCATTGTTATATACAATGCCCGGACGGCAGAAAAAACAATCATAGTTAATAATATTACCCTTGTGAGTATTTTGATAAATGCTTTCTCTATATATTTTGATATATCTCTGTATTTTTTGATAAATGCTTTTCACAGTGATAAAAACGGACTCCATGGGAATCCATTTCTTCTAAAAGCTTTATATGCATCTGGTTGGATAAAAGAAGTTCTTAGATATTTTTCTGAAAAAGAAGATTTGGAATAAAAAAAGAAACAACTCCATCTTGGAGTTTCGTCCGAAGATGGGTCTCTTTATAGAAAATCTCATTCTCGCATCTCATCCGCGTCCGAAAACCGGCTTTATGTACGAAATATTCAAAAGATTATATCTATAAATAGATGGCTATAGCTTGTGGGAGTAAAGCATTCGAATAAGAACGTGATGTTATTACCAAAAGAAACGTGCAAGCTTTAAGTTTTCTGTTGGATTAAAGGATTTGTTAAATTTCAAAAAATTTCATTTTGCTCAAGAAAACTTTTTATAGCTTATCATCTGATACAAAGCAAAACTACGGAAACCTACAGAAAGTATGCGTTAACGCTGAGACCAACCAATGGAAAGCAGTGTCAGTTTCTAGTCTTTCCGGGTAAAAAAATTCGAAAAAACTTTTAATGCTTCTGTGCTCCAGAAAAAAACTTCAAGTGCTAAAATATGTATGTTATCTTTAAAGTATGAAATCCGTTATTTCATAGAATACCAAGTTATTTCATGAAATAACTTATCAAGTCTCTTAAAGCGTAAAACTCCCTTATATTCTATGGTTTAACTAGTTATTTCTTAAAATAACGGTCTACATCCTATTAAAGCGAAAAATAACTGTCATGATTGATCCGTTATTTTTTAGAATACCAAGCTACTTCATGACATAACTGATCAAGTCCGTTAAATCGTAAAACTCAATTGTATCCTACAGTTTAATTAGTTATTTGATAGAACAGCGATTTAAACCACGGTAAAGTGTAAAATAACCGACATGATTCATCCTTTATTTCATAGAATACCAAGTTATTTCATGAAATAACTGATCATGTCTGTTAAAACGTAAAACTCACTTTATTCTAATGTTTAACTAGTTATTTCATAGAATAATGATTTACATCCCATTAAAGTTTAAAATAACCGACATGATTCATCCGTTATTTTATAGAATATCGTTATTTTATGAAATAACTGATCAAGTCTACTAAAGCGTAAATTTTTTTTATTTTTAACTTTTTTCTTAACAAGCGTTTATTTTACACTTTAACAGTTTATCATTAGTTAAATTATAGAATAATTAGTTAAAGAGTGGAAATATCAATTTATTACACACTCAAAATGACTTGATCAGTTATTTCATGAAATAATTAGGTATTCTATGATTATAACTTTAAGGTAACATATTCATCGAGTTCTTAAATTTGAAATACCAAATTTGAAGACAAACTCACTGAAAAAGATGTAGTTTGAACTAATACCTACTAGAATCTCCATCAAAAATCAATAAACTTTATGATTTGAGGAAACGTAATTCTACGCCATATTTGAAGAGCATTCACCAAAATGGTCTGATGCATTCAGTTCGAATGCATCAGATTTCGGTTCGACGTTCTGCATTGGCTCATTAATATTTGTTTTGTTGGTTTAAATATCATTAAAATTTGTTTGATTGTTATATAGAGTGATGGACATTCCTGTCAATTTCCAAACAATAAAAAAGAACTCGATTTCAACGAACGGTTTGTTCTTTGAAATTAAGAAACAGTTGAAAAAGAATAAAAACCCGTTGAATCAACGTATTCAACAGTTATTTTCCTGATCGTTTCTTTAAATCGTATTCGCAATGCTGTTCGTTCTTATGATATTTCGTTTTGCTATCAAGTTTTCATTCTCCCTCTCTGAGCTGTCGGATCATAAATACCCGAAACAGTCTTTTACATCTGCCCTTTTTTGTCTATTCTACCTGTAGTAAACAAAAAGTTGCATCACTCTGAATGGTCTATTTAAAAAGTCAGATTCTCTCCAGTACCACGTTTTTCTCTCTCTAGAAATAAAGAATCTTCGAACTCTACTGATAATATTATTAAATGGTATCAAGACATATCTCATTTAAAGAAAAAAAAATAAATTTCTTTGCAAACCAGAAGACTTTTTTCAACTTTTTTTTTAAGTATTTGCCTGCTGGAGGGAAAATTATTCATTCGCTTTTCCTTGGAGAAACTGTTATTTTTAAACTCGGCATATTTTTATCTACCGTTAGTTTCGAGTACTACACACTTATTTAGCGATTTACAGTAAAAAGTAACAATTTTTAATTAATTGAAGTATGACATTATTACATTAACATTAGATATCCACATACACAAATATAGGAAGATTAAAAGACGTGCTCATTTAGATCATCAAGTTAGCATTAACTATTTCTTAGTTTCGGAGGAGGCTTCGGGTACATGTTCACTCCCTCGGCTCTCAGCTCTCACTGATTTTTCACAGTTGATGCCACAAGATGGCGGTGTTGTCGTTTGTGTGAATCACTCTAATTTGTCACTCAAGACAATAATTTTAACCCTCCGAGCGGCGCAAACGTCTTTTTACGTTTTTCATGTTCAGTTCAAAAGCAGATAGCTCGTATTTATATGTATATTTTTTTAAACAACCATGGATAAAGTGTTCTTAAGATTTCAAAGATATAATCAAATACAAAAAAGATCTATTCATTTCCTTTAATAGCTAAGTTTTCTAACCTAATAGCTAAAAGTGCGAAATAATTGGGTGCTCAGAGGGTTTTAAGCAAATAGAAGTATTCAAAATCATAATATACAAAGGTTAGGTGAGCATTAAAAAAATATTTTCTTCCAAATGCTTTCAAAACGTCGGAATAGTATCTAATTCGATTTTTTAATGTTGTCCATACTAGCTATGATTTTTTGATATAAAATCTTAAATAGCTAATTATAAAAGACATATTTCTCGGTATTTTATTCAATTCACATAGATAAATATTATTTCCCCTCTCTTCAAACAACTATTTCTACTAGAAACACATTTTTCAAAAGATCGCAGAAGTTAACTTAAATTAAAGAAATTCGATTGACAGACGGCTTTAACCGTTCGAAAAGAACATGGATTCAGTGGTGCTTCTTTCCGATTTCTTTTCAAACATGTAGCCATAACTTTTTTCCCCTCAGAACGCCAGACATATCCACTTCCAGACTTATTTAACGGAATATTTTCGCTTCAAGTAACCAGATAAATTTCATTGATGTTTTCAAACCATTTTCCGAGTCATTCGATTTCTCGACTTCCTTCCATTCAAAGAGCAACGGTTAGGCTTAGCTTTTTTATCGGAGACCGTTCCTTTTATGATAAACTTAAAAGGAAATTTTTGAGAGATAATTCTTTCTGGATTCGTCTTGTTAAACTGAGTTCAAAGAAAAGAAAAAGAATTTATTCTTGTACTCTTGGTTAGAATTTCTGGTCTGATTGGTTGATTGTTAAAGATGGTAATAATATAAAACTCACAAACAAATGTATTCGCTCAGATATGTACGATACATATCCAGAGAATCACTACTATTTTGTCATGCGCATAATTTTTATTAAAGTAATTTTATAATTACTTGAAAGGGGTAACATTATAATAGTGAAAATCATGTAGAAATAAAGACCATGAGCCAACAATGTGTTTCTGTGCGGAGTACACAAGCTCAAGGCTCTCAACCTCCGGCGCATTGCTGTTTTTATTCCAATGAATCTAACAATTTTGATCTACACCTAAATGAAATGCGCCTAAAAATGTTGATTTTTATTTTTCAATACCTGAAAGGGAAGCTTAGTGTTATTATGTCACGGTAATCCTCATTCATTCAATCTTTCATCCGTCAATCTCACACCAGTCATTCACGTGGCCATTCAGACAAAGACAACAGAATTTTAAGATAATATTTTGAAATATATTTACTTAAGTTATTGTTTGTTGCTGCGGGCGTTGAATTTTGCCAATATCGTCATATCCGCTCAGTCGGAGACTGGTCTTGGAATAGGAAAGTTGCCATCCCTATTCTTCCACACAGCCTATTATGAAGACCAATTTCATACCTCGAAATCAGGTTTTTCATTGCTTCCTCAATGAATCAACACGTCTGTGAAGGTAACCAACGCATGGTATGGCTGATCAAACATAAATTGGAGGAAGAAGGTTATGGCCTCTCGACTCTGGCTGTTCTCTTAACCAGCATTATTCAGAAACGGGTGAAACGATGAGCGCTTCAGCAACGAATGACTTGCTGAGATCCGATTTAATACTGGAGCTTTTCCTCCAAGCGGAATACGAACGTTAACTACATTTCCCTGAAAGTTCTGGAAGATAGACCGCCGGATAAACCAAAGTGCGCTTCAGCAACGAATTGTTTGCTGAAGTCCGACTTTCTGCTGGAGGATTTCATCCGAGAGGAACATGAATGTAAGCTAGTTTTCCCTGAAATTCTTCGAGGAAAGCAACCTATCTAAACATACTGGAGCTAATTCAGACTTTTGCCTCAAGTACTTGAAGGTGTTCAACAACATGGCATAAGTCATACATAAAAGCTAGATGAACAGTACGGCTAGGAGCAGCTGAATCGCTCGCATTATACTCCTGACTTAGCACCAAGTGACTAACGCTTATTTTTCCATCTAAAATTATTCCTCGTTGGTTAGCATTATGACATTGAGAAAAATGCTGTGCAATAGACGTTTTAAGAGAAAGGAAGGAAAAAATTGATTTTTGAGGTATAAAATGTGTCTTCATTACATAGAAATGTAGTTTAGGGTATGATCTTTTATGTAAGAATAAAATTACTCTGTTGAATGATATGCATATTTTTTTAATGAAACAATACTTGCTTATAAGATTCGCTTTGTATGAACCTATTCACCACTATATCAAAGCACTAATAATGTATTTGTCCGCTAAATAATTTTCGAGCTCTTTAGAAGTTTCTGAATTCGGACAACCCAAATATTTTTAATGTACAATGATAGAGAGATAATTCTAATTTATAAAATAGTAGTTTATTTATCTTCAAAATAGTGTAATTAACTTTTTAAGACATACAATTTAAGGCAGAAAAAGTAATAATAGATAAAAGTAATATAATAAAAAGTAAAAAAAAAGATTACCACGTGCTAGAACTTTAAACTGTCACCTCTTATACCATGGATCTCAAACACATCCTGTATCATGGATCACTGATCCGAGGTACATGATGTTAATTATCGTGGTCTTTTCTAAGTTATGGTTAATAGTTAAGTTCATGCTACGGAGCAAGACGAGGAAGAAACGTGAAAATGTTAATCCTGATGTAATAAAAAAAAGCAATAAAAGCTGTGTTTTCTGAAGTAGAAAAGAAATTTTCAATTCGAGAGTCTTGTAATGTGTTTAACGCTAAATTTACAACATTGAGGGCTTTTAAGAAGTCTGGGAAAGGAAAATTCAAATATGATGTTCGATGAGACACTAGAAAAGTATTTTCTGAAAAAGAAAAGCTCTGTTTAGTAGAGTATATAAACAAAGTGGCAAAGATGAAAGATGGGTTGAAGAAGAAAGGAGTTCAGAATCTGGCTTTTATAAATTTTCAGTGGCCAATAATAAAAATCGACCTGTCAAGTCGAATAAAAAAAATGCTGTTGAAGAATGGTTGGGACTATTTATGACAAGACGCGCTGCAAAATTATCCATTAGGAAGACAGAAAATACAAGTTTGTCAAGAAGAAGAGCTTTCAAGCCTAACAATTTTGAAACCTTCTTTAAAAATTTCGAAGATATCTAGATATGTTTCACGGAAATATATTTTACAAATATATATTGGTTTCTTACTTATTTCCTGTTATCTTATTTTTAATCCAGGCACAAAAGTGCGTGATTCAAGGTACAACACCATCTTGTTTCTTGGATCACTTCGAATGCAGTTATAATTTTTCTGCTTTTTAATTGACCTTCCTTATCTTATTGTTTATAGATAGTGAAAACTAAAGTTGAATGGGTGTTACATAAAATTGGATGACTATAACTAAAAGAAAAATATTTATTGTTAGTTGTAATAGTATAATAGTAAAAGTGATCCAAAGTACAACAGTGCCCCCCACTAGTTATTATAGCTGCTTCCTTGGCTATTCCTCTACTTCGAGATAATTATTCCTTTGATTCCTGAGCAACTTTTGGACGGCAGCAACAAAAATTCACTTAACTTTGTCCTACTATTTTGTTAAAATCATTATAGTAAATTGTAGCCAACACGTTTCCTCTCTGATGATATAAATAAAATATATTTAACTACTTACTCTAAAACAGCATGAGGACTATAAGGTTTTTTTAAAAAAAATATACTATCTGATATCCCGGCGTTGCTCGGTATCAAATATTTTCATATGCCCCCACTCCATTCTTCAAAACAAAACTTTTTATTCCAACTTACTTTAGTACGGCTCAAAAGAATAATATATGATGAGAAATAAATAAAATAATATGGGGGCGGAAATGCAAAAAACAGCTCCTTTTAATACGAATCAAAAAGAATATTATTTAAAGAGAAATAAATAAAATAAAAAATCAAAAGACAAAAAGGGAGATAAAAATGCAAAAACTAATAAATTAAAATACCCGAAGTATAACTTTTCTTCATAGATAAAAAAAAAAAAAAGAAAACTCGCCAAAATAGGCAAAAAACGTCCAAATTTCCCACTTACAATTAAATAAATAAAAATCTAATTCGAATTTTAAAAACATTTTACTGCATTAGCTCCCTCTTGTGCTAATTCATCACTGTGTCAAATTTTGTCCCAGTAAGCCCAACGGTCATGCATAAAGAACAAAAAAAACCCGAATATTCATGCATACATATTCAAAAAAATTGCTCTTTTATACATATATAAGATTTAAATGATAATGTAAACACTTGTTTTCTAGCTAAAGCCTTGTTCCGTCTGCGTATGGCTTGGCCAAACCTCAAGGTTCGTGCTTGTGGACTGTGGAATTCGAACAGTCGCGCGCCGTTCCTACGGCGCATAGCTTTGCAAATATCTCGACAGCGCTCGAATGAACGGATGCACTGTCGCCGTCTGGTCACTACCTCTTCCTTTGACGTGCGAGCAATTTACCGCCATAACGCGGGAAACAACAGATGCACTTACAAGCCCACGAGCCACTTCGATTCTTCCTGTTCCGACGATAGGAAACAACACGAACAGGCCTTAGGAACGCAGCTTAGCAAATGGGATTTTCTCTAAAACTATAATTCCATAGACCACATTTAAATTGTTGCAACGTAAATTGCTTATTTTACGCCCCAAATATTTAATAGAATTGAGATTACGATGCCAGTCCAATCAAGGTGACAGTCCTAATTCGGCTACTCTCCCCTAATATGTGCTATTAATGATATCAACTCTAAATTTTTATAAATAACTATTGCAGTAGAAAATTTAAAATGGATGATAAAAAAAAGTATTGCTAGAAATTTTGCTCAGTAAGACTGAAATCGAATTTCAAACGGAAAATCCATCAAAGAATGCAGCAATAACATTTTTTGTAAAATTTATAATTTAAATACGAGTAATATTTGTATTTTCATCTATGTGCTCAAATATTTTATCTCCGTTTTCATCACAGCTTAGGCAATAGCTGCTTGCGAGTTTCAGAACCGAATTATATTGGGGTGGTAATTTTCCGCCGATTAAAAAAATCCCCATTTCTTTCGATGGAGATTCGACATGTTCTTGAAATCCTTTTTTATTTCTTTTCTTTAGGGGTATTTGCTTATATAATGGAGTGGAATTCTATGGGAAGGGAATAATGAATGCTTATCGTCCTAATCAAACAAGAGTTTGGGGAAATTGAGAAAAGGATGAAATATAAAACTTTAGAAGATTTTTCAATGGGGTACAAAAATATTCTACTTATTTAAATCGGTATGTTTACTTTAGCCTTTGTTAAACTTAGATTTTTATGATTTCAAAGGAAATGAAAATATTTGGAAATATTTCAATCATTTTTTAAAAGATCAAAGCATTTTTTATTTTTTTTCTCTAGTATTTTTTTAGAAATGTTCCCGTGAAGAAGCTTAAGATATTAAGAAACCTTATTTGCTTCGTGTGCAGATCTTTTTTTATATTTACCCAGATCATTTTTGTTTGGATACAAGTTTGAATTCATTATGGTTAATTTTCTTTCATAATAAAAATTTTAAATCAAGTTCACTCTGTTAGAAGTCATGCATTTTTCTCATTTCTCCTTTTATTCTTTTATCTTTTTTAATAAAGTAAAAATGTCATTCATTAAGCATACTTCTACTTATGCTTTCAACAACTCGCAAATATGCCAAATGATATTTTAATTTTTTTTTAGTAGTTTAGTAGACTTTTTAATGTAGAACTCGTTCTGCAATATAATATATGAAAAATATATAATTTAAAAATATATTAAAAAGTATATTTATAAAATTATTATTTAATCATCGTTAGATTAATAATTTTTTGCTAAGATTAATTTAAAGGAAATCGAGGCAAAAGCTGTCAACAATAATGGATACTCGAGATAAAGGACTTTAATTTGATCTTAGGTATGTTAGATGTTTAGTTAGAAAAACTCAACATTTCGCAGTCTTGTAATGAAGGAGTAGTTCTCTTTGGCTGTAAATGGCCAGATGTTGAAATAAAATGGCTGGGAATAATAGTGGTGAAAGCAGATTTCTTTAAAAACTTTAAAAGCATTTATTATGAGTTGTGAAATGTGTTACTTTTACATCATGTATTTGTATTTGGTCATGTTTGATATACTTTATTTTCTTATTATTTATTTGAGCATTCAATGAATTTATTATATTTTTAAGTATGCTAGCAATTCATTTGAATATTTCTCTCATTTACAGCACACACCGTCGGGATCTCATATTTTATTTCAAGCTCGCTTGAGGGAAATATCTTACGCGCAATATTATTACTCCTAATCGAATTTAACCCTAGCTTGAATATCGATCTTTAAATAAAACCTTCAAGATATGCGTTTATTTTTTTTTAATTATGGCCTCTGGAATTTAAAGACCGAAATAAAATAAACTTATAAAGAAAGAAGGGATACACAGTTTATTTACTTTATTTCACATATTTTCTTCTTTTTTCAAGAGAGCAGTTGCGAGAAATTTTATTTCAACTTCCTTCAATGAATCCGTTCTTTCCTTTCAATGAATCGATAGCTTTAGCAAGGGATAGAGTAAAAAATTTAAAAAAACTTTAGATTTTTCTTATTTATTGTTTTTTAACGAAACTTTTATATGAGATTCAGTACGTCAGTGGTTAACTTGGTGATTTTCGTTCGTTTTTTACAACTAACAATGAACGTCTATATGATAACAAAAGTTTTTGCACGTTTCGATTTGCTGCCGCTTATTTCCTTTTCTCAATGTACTGATTCAAATATCTTTCTATCCTCTTCTTCCAGAAAGTTTCTATTATGGGATCTGAAAGCATCAAGCGAATATTTTATTAAAATCCGACAAGCTTTATGTCGAATAGTTTAGCTCCAACCGGCCTTCAAACTTTAGGTATTCCGTTTCACCCCACTTTCCCCTACTTCAAATTCTGTATTTTGAGATTGGTTCTCAATTGTAACGCTGGGCCCAATTAAAAGTTCTTTGAAGCATGTGATTTTTTTTTCCAAAGGGTAAGCTACAGAAATTGGAGTCGCAAGTTGACAGTAGTCGCGGGATTCCAGTTTTAGCAATATCGCATGTTTTTCTTAAATTTTATTAATTGAAATTGATATTGTATACTTAACTATTCGTTCAAGAAAATTTTACTTATTAACCTCGAGATCGATTCATTACCTTGGTTTGATGAATTACCAATCGTGAATTCTAAATCATTATCAGTGAAACGATTGAAAAAATGCGTTAAAAAAACATCAATAGTACTAATAATTTGTAAATTAACGTCGCTTCACAAGCAACACCACCTATCTCAATTTTTTTTTTTAATTTCAAAGAGGAAGAAAATACTCAAGTTTCTACAACAAAACTGAATTTTTTTAACATCTGATGCAAACATGAGACCGTATGTTCCTACCAGATGTGAAAAATTTCTGAAATATTTCGTTATTTTTTGCGAAAAATTTAGCATTTTCTCCCTCCTTGAAATTTCACAAAATTGAGATATGTTGTGTTGCTTGTTAAGAGACGATATATAAGGCCTTTAAAAAGGCGATATATTTATTATAATATTTGTTTTTCTTTCCACTGAGTTTAGTCATCATACTCCGATTTTCCATTTTCTATCCATTGATTTGAAACTTGCACTAATTTAGCCTACCAACTAATAAAAGTTGGTGGATATCATGCTTCATTTTGAGATTTTGGATAAACAATCTTGCAATACATCGGCTCTGACCGAAAAATAAATTATCTGAGCATAAAACATACAAAAAAAGAAGAGCTTCGTTTTTCATAAAAAATACATATATACAAAAAATTGTGACGAATTAAAAAAATTCCGAAGAAATGACGATGAATTCATTGACTCTCTTTCATATTTTCTTCCTTTTCCTAAAGGAAGGAGAAGCGAGAAATTTATTTTCAACTTTCCTTTTTAAATTCCTTCCTATACTCCTCTTCAAGCAAGCAATGAAATATGGTCAGAAGAGGACAAAGCTTTGTGCACGGGCGACAGAAAAAAGCAACTAAAGTTTTTCCGCTTAAGATTAGGTGTAAATATTCCACTCTGCGATGCAATGGACATTTGCATTGCTATTCCTGTTTCTTTATGTTCGGGCATTCAATTGCATACATTTCACATCCATACGTTTTACGAAGTTTTGATCTCACATCTTTCATTTCTATATTGTTTCCCAGAACACGCAGTTGTCTCTGGATTTTCCTGTTGTAGCAAAATTTTTATGGGTGTTTTAAGAACTTTTGCTCTTTCATTTAAATGGGTCGGATTTATAGCGCAGTTAAAAACGTGTGGATAAGTTTCCAAAGATGGAAAAGAGTTTTAACAAAACCAAAAAAAAAATTGAAATGATAAGTTTCCGCACATTCTATTTAACTGAACATTTTTGTTCAAAGACAGAATTGACGTGTAATCCTATTTATTATCATTTAAACCAAAATCTTTTCGTACCGCTTCTTCTATAAATTGGTTGAAAACAAGATGTCGTTAATTTTTTTTTTTCGTATTATTCATGGCTGGCATGGTGTTTTATAGCAGTGTTTAACTGAGTTTAATTCGTGATCCTTTTGAGAATTTATTTTAAACTTAGATGAGAGATAGTATGGTACACACTATAAAAATTGTTTAAATTAAGGATTTGATTGGAAATCTGGGAGTGTCGTTTCAGCCATTTTCTAACAAAATGCAGTCTCATGTGCGAATGAAATTATTTATCGTAAATATATGCATTATAAAACTTTTGCGTGTGTATATATTAATCTTAATATGTGTGCGTTTATTAAACCATTAAAATCTGTATTAAGTTCAGTGCTTATTTCTTTCCCATTGGTTAACCGATTGGCAATAATTTCTTAATTAAGTAATTCATTAATAAGTAAGTAATTTGTAGGTAATAATAAAAGATTTTTGTTATTTTTATTGGCGTACTTCGGAGGAACAAGTGAATGAACCTTTAGAAATAAGAAATTTAAAAGCAGATTTCGGAAGAAATCCAAAAATCAATTTCAATAATTCGTTAACTACATAATTCCATCACGTTTACGAAAGACACATTCTTGATGTTGATGTCCATTCCGGATTTTTGTTATAAGAAGTTTCAAATGCATAAGAAGATGTTAATCATCCTGTTTCTTAATCTTTCATTAATCTGCTACACTAAATGCTCAAATTTTCTAAGAACTGGCTTTTGGGATATATATCCACCGTGGACTTACGATTTCGTTTTTAGAATGTTCTTTTGCATAGCGATCTACGAATAATCATTTGCTATAGCACTGAAAAGATACGTTTCTTCAGGAAAAATTATAAATAAAAAAATTTACGGCCATTCAAAAGAGAAGACCGAAATATAAATAAACTTATAAAAGAAAGAAATGAGGGACAATTTATTTACTCTATTTCAAATTTTCTATTTTTCATGGAAAAGAAAATGCGATAATCTTCTTTTCAACCTTTGCTATGCATTTCTTTTCTTCGTTTGCTCTTCTTCCCCAAAAAAGTAAAAGCAACGAAGTTTGGCAACAAGAGGCCAAATCGTGCGCACGCGCAGCAAAAATGAGTAAATAAAACTTTCCTTTTTCAAAATTAGGTGAGAAAATTCCGCGCTGTTACGCGATCTACATTTTCATTGCTTTCTCTTTCTTTTTTTATATGATGAAGCACTTGCATGCGTATATTTCACACCTTTACGTTTTATTGAAGTTTTCATCTCGCATTTTTCTTTTTCTGGTGTTGGTTCTCCACTCACCGTGCGATCGTTGGTTATTTTCAGTTAGCAAATGTTTTAAGAGTGAAACGATGCTCTTGCATGCAAGTGGGTTTAATTTGTGTGGACGAAAAAGTTTTCAATAGGACGTGATGTGAAATGATGAATTCTGGACTGGTTAAAATGGTTCTCCGCGTCTTTTTGTCAGGATAAATGTCGAAATATTATGCATGATATACATAAACCTTGATTAGTAAGGCATGCAAATATTCTTTTACCAATAAACATCAAAGTTTATAAAGGAAGAGTCCAGTTTCTATCAACTTCTTATTGTCCTTTCCCTTATACTTATTACAAACTTGAAATAAATTAAATCTTTTTATCCGAACTTCATGATAAGAATTCTTGTTCTGAGGCTCGAGATAAGTGCCATTTTTAGCATTTACAAAGTAGTAAGTTTAATATTTACATAGAATTTACATTAAAACGTTTCATCTAGTCGTTTTTCTTGGAATAAAACTCAAACAAACTGAAAACCTGAAAACATACTGCAGTTCGCGAAATAATTAAGTAAAAACTGCAGTTCATGCATACGAGCTCATCCGATCAGACCGAGTAGCACATCGGATCAGCAGTTAAAATAAATTTAATTAACAAAGTTTGTAAAAGTACATTTTTCTTAAACTGTAGAATTTTTTTAATTTCAATTATTTTTTATCTTGAAATCTATTGTTTCTCAAACTCAACACAAAAGTGGAATCAAAATTTAAATAGTGATGAACTGACAAATAATTGCGAAAATATTGAAATCGTGCGTGGAAAATATTGAAATCGTGCGAGATTACACCAGTGTACAAATTCAGTCCTCTGACACATCAAGAATTGAGTGAAAAATCGGTTACAAAATTCCATTTTTACAAACATGAAACAAGTCCAGTTAAATAAAAGTATCTAATCAATCATAAAATTCCAATTTCTCAGTCAGTTCAACATAAATTGAATGAATTTCACCTTAGTTAATTCATCTGATAATTTAAAACGCTCAACTGGCAGTCTTTGTGATAAAGTATTATTACCCTTAATTTGTTAATTGTCAAATATTAAATTAAACGAATTAGAAATATTGCAAGTGAAAAAGGACTTCTAAAAATGCTATAAATGCTACAACATATCGATATTACTGTAAATATTCATATATTTTCCAATTACCTTGTTTCAAATATGTTTTCTTTTTTTTGTCATTTAAATATGTGTCAAATCTCATCATGTTTTCACGCATATCAACAGACCATTTGAATCTTTATAAACAGCTGAGGTTTCAATTTTTACTTGAAAGTCACATTTGTGTAATATTATTATGCGTGGAAGTAACTAAAACCCCCTGAACACTCAAGAGATACATTTCCGTCGAAAAACAATTAGGGCCTTTGAAGAGGAAAGACCAACACGAAAATAAAATTAGAAAGAAATAATGAAAAAATTATTTATTTTATTTCATATGTTCTTCTTTTTCAATGAAAAAGATGCGCAAAATTTCTTTTCAATCTTCCTTTTAAATTTCTCCCTAGCATTCTTCTAGAAAACTACGGAATGTGGAGAGCAGAAAGCTTTGCGCACGCGCCGTAAAAAACCGTAAATGAAACTTTTCTAGATTAGGTGTGAATATTCCACTCTGCTACGCGATCTACATTTTCATATTCGTTTTTTTATGACAGGCACTTAACTTTTTTTCTGCTGCGGCACTTTTTGATGGGTGTTTTAAGAGTACTTATTTACTCTTGCATGCAAATGGGTAAGTTGATGTTAAAAACGTGCAGGTAAGTTTCTTAGGATGAAAGAGTTGTTTAACAAGACGAAAAGGGAAATGATATTATTCTACTCTGAAAGCCGTTTACCGTGAATATTTAAGGGGTAAACCGATTATTATGTATGCAAGTAAGAAACTTCGATCATTTAGATTCATTGCTGAATTTATGTGTTTATGTGTGCTTTCACGAAACACATGATAAATAATTTAATAATTTCAATTTAGCCGTTATTTTTTTAATTTTTTTTCCTATCCAATTTCCAGTTTTCAGAACATCTTTGTTAAATGACTGAATCGTTGACTGAATGAATGACTGCGGCCTAATATGATATAATCATAAATCACATTTCGTAGCACAATTATTTTGTAGCTCGTCTTGTTAGCTAGCCATTCCAAACAATACGATTTTTTACTTTGAATAGTGTTTAATTACGATGATTGATTAATGCAGGTTAATATCTGTTCAATTTGAGAATGAGTCTAATCTTAGATAGCATATAGTATGAAAATGATGTAAAATGATTGTAGGTCTTGATTGCAAGTCTAAATGTGTTGCTCCAACCATTTTCTAACGTAATGCAACCAAAAGTTCGTATGTATATACAGTACAACCTCGTTTAACCGAAGTAAAAGGGGGGGGGGGCCGTTTCGGATAAGATTTTTTCAGTTAAGTCATGAACGTCTATTACTATTTTGTGTCTAATTTCAGCATCTAATTCTGAAATGTTTTGAGTGTAAAACGAATTCAAAACTCTCTTTGTAGACTATACTTACGTTCTGTATTAACCACTTAATTGAGTAGTTTTCTTTGCTATCTAATAAGATGACCCCTCCTGTTTTGGAAAGGGGCTGTCGTTTTCATTCATCTAAGAAGGCATAGGATACTTAAGAAGTTTATGGATCCTACATATTTTTTGTGTCAAATTATAAAGCTAATTAATGATTCAATTTTAGTTTATAAGACTAAAATTTCGTTAATTCGATGCACGAGTATTCTCGGGCTGTTAAGTTAAACGGTTAAAGTTAGCCCTCCATCGGACATAGTATCCGCACTGGCGAGTTCCGGCGTAATGTGCCTCACAGGTAAACAATATCGTAATTAATATTGTTAATAGCCATTAATTTGAATTTTAGCATCCCAAAATTAATCACTTACCTTCTTGGGGAGAATTAACAGAAAAAAAGTGGAGATATCGTTGCAAAACAATCTCGCTTTGGGATTATTTCCGTCCAGTACAGAACGTGTTTTTTGGATTTACGATTTCAGAGGCATTTCGGATAACCTGAGTTTCGGTTAACCCGAGTTCGGTTAATCACCGTTTTACTGTATTAATCTTAAATGTATGTATACTTGCACGTGTGTATTCACTAACACCTTAACTTCCAACGAAATCTTAAACGGTTATATTCCCAGTGCTACCTGATCCTGTATGATTCACCTTTAATATCACCTTTACAGAAATATCCCTCTCACCTATTGTAAGATAAGGGTATTCTTTCCAAGGCGAATCCTTGATCGAGACCAGTTTATTACAATCCAACAACAACTAACAAATATTATAGATATACAACAAACAAAAGTTATAGAGGAATGTATTTGGACAGGTTGTCCCAAAAAAGTGTCAGAAGCGTTCATTTCCTTAAATATGGATCCTAGACATATACTTCCAATAACAAAGTTTCATAAAGTAAGAATTTGAATGGAAATATACTTTTATATCCAAGATGACCGATAGTAAAAAAGTTACAAAAATTAAATTTTTATACGGCCCCCGTACAGCAAAACTGTCAATTAGTAAAATATTTTTCTTGCATTCACCTATTCACATACAAAGTTAACCGCTTCTTTCTGCAAAACTTACAGAGATATAAAAAGACATAGTTATTGACATAGACCACATTTCCATACCTCTCACTGCTGTTTTATCCAGTCTTTTGATGTACATTTTAGGGATAATATACATTTTTAATAAATTATTTCAAGGGCGGAACCAGGAAATAACAATGTATTTGTTAAATCTAAAAAATAGTCAAATAATGCATTAATTGAAGTATTTACAAAAAATACTTCAATTTGTGAACCTTCGAAAAGTTTTCAAAGCAAGGACCACTCATCTGCTCAGAAACAAGCAGTGCTAGGAAAATATTACTAGAATACAATTGAAATACAATTTTTCAAAAATAGCTATACTTTCAAATAGTCCAAACTTGAGGTTGAAATTATTTGAATTGTATTTTAGAAAATTACAGTACTTTTTTTCGGAGAGTGATTTTTAGTATTAGAGATCGAATATGTAGAAACCAGGCCAGGTTCCCGTTGAGGCAATATGAAAGTGAATCCGAAACCTAAAAACAGCCAATGAGAGAGAAAATAAAAAAAAATCAAGAGTGCGAAGGCGAACTATGGGTGAGATTAAAGGGCGAAAGAGCATTAGTTGGCCTAACTCAAAACAGGAGCATCCGAAAATCCAGTTCTGGCTAAGTTCAAAGACATAGAAGATAGCTATTCCCCCTCACCCATTATGTCACTTAATTGTACGCAACGAGCGAATTTTAGGGCTGACCAAAACTATTAGATAAAAGTAAGACAGCCCCATTCTGTGTCTGTCTTACTTTTTCCTTCATTTTGTATCATCTTTTCCCGTTTTTATCTTTTCTCGTTGATAATCGAAATCTCAAAATGGAGCAGTAAGCTAATAAGAATAAAAACGAAAATACGAATTTTTAAAATAATTTTAATGAGATCTGCAACTCTAAAGGACGAGTCGCCACTGCCTAAGGTAAAACTTAATAACACAACGGTAACAGTAAGCAAAACGCTGAGAGTAAATAATTTAATATTCTTGTCCGATATTAGGCTTCCTGTTCTATGTTAGATTTAATTTTCACAAGTTTTCATTTCATTCTTTATCAAGTCGATAGTTGCAACTATCTGCCAATAAAACTGAGTAATAGTATGCGTCATTTTCAAATTTTTCTTTCAATCCATGATGATTGGATGATGTACTATTAGGCAAATATTTGCATTCATTGTTTTCCTATATTGAAGAAATTTTCATTTTTGCGATAAACACCTCCATATAAATTTGTGAGCAACCCCTTGAAATTTGAAAATTAACTGTACATCTCTGCAAGTTCTGTAGATAAAATCGTGAAAGTTAGTTTATACTGTAAGGTCTTAGCCCAGTAATACTGGGGTCTGATTAGATATCACAAGACACAGCAATACAGGATATTAATTTTAATTAAGACTTCTTGGTTATGGAACTTTTTACAAGAAATGTACATAAATAAAACCATTCAAATATTCTGCCTAACTCAGGATGAGATAGCGAGAGTCAAAATCAAAAGTTCATAACTGGATTCAATCGCAGTTATAGGTGTGAGTCTACTCGTACGTTAGCAATCGATTGAAGAAAACTGATAAAGTTTAGTAAAAGTTCAACTCAGGGCGAGTTCAATGTCCGATGGCCGGAAATAGAATTTTGAGGGATTCTATCGCTCAAATAGTTGAAATAAGTTCCAAAGAGTTGTGTGGATTACCAAGGTAATAGTGAGATTAGTGAGTGAGATATTGCACGCTCACTATTCGAGAATAATTCCGAAGAATTCTAAGATGCTTTCCAGTTCTCTAAGAGCTTATCCAGCCAAGTGTTGGCTATCGATTTTCACTGGGACTAGGCTCCCGTACAAGTACAGGATCTCGAGCTGAGACCCGACTTCAAAATCACCGATCACGAGAACCGAGGTTCGAATCGGAATCAGACTCCGAATTCAATCCCGTCTCAATATCCTCGTCTCCTCTCCGTCTTCCAAACTCCAACTTAAAAACCCCTTTGACCACCCCCTCTGAGGTGTGGCCGAAAAGTTACGTGTTCGCGATTTGCCCGGTGGTTGATTGTGGTCACCAACCGCAAACCTTGGTTTTCTCTCTCCTCTTGTCATTCATAGAGGGCTGAACTTCAAAAGGCCACTTTGTCGGCAAGTCAAAATGACGCCGCTACTCGGGAGGTCCGATAGGTGGGTGTGCCTTCAAGAAGTTGCGTCAGCCGGACATGATTTACGACCCAAGCTAACTTCGCGGCTTCCTTTCTCTTCTCGCTTTCGGCGAGTTCGTTGGGGGTCTGGTCTCGTGGGAACTGTGGGCTCCGGGGGCCCCACAATACAAAGATGAGTGTCAGAGGAACATTTCACTCATTGACACTTTCGCTCTGTGGGGAACGTATAAAAATTTAATTTTCTTAACTTTTTATTTTCAATTTCCACAGAAGCCACAAAGATTTCACACAAATTCCTACCATATTTGATGAAACTTTGTAATTGGAAGTATATGTCTAGGATCCATATTTAAGGAAATAAATGCTTTTCCCACTTTTTAGGGCACCCCTGTGTACACACTCGTGGCAGTTCACGCATGGACTCCCTAAGGCTTGTATATACCTAACGTCAGTTGAGGAGTTAATCCTGAAAAATAATTATTAGACTCATTGTCTTTTTCTTTCCCATCAGACAGGAGATTCGCAAAACATTTTTTGATGGAATTTCTAAATTTAGAAAATAATACTATATATATATATGACAGTCAGATATTTGTATATTTATTGTAACTAACGCAGTATATTGGTGTTACTTTTTGGAGGAGAAATGAACTTTTAAAGATCAGATTATTTATTAGAGCAGGTATTTCATTTCAATAATTGGTTAAGTACATAATCATGCTACTTTTACTAAAGGCATATTCCATGATTTGATATTGATGTCGTTTCAAAATTCATGAGCTTCCAATAGATCGACGTTCATTTTTTTCCAGTTCGCCTCCCTTTCATTTGAACCTGTATCATTAATATACTACAGAAAATTCTAAATTTTTTAATAATTCGTTTCTTTTTCGAAGTTCAATATAAGATAGCATTCCTATAATGAATCAACGGTAACCCAAAAATTTCCCATTTAGACTATTTCGCTTATCGATCTATGAATAAAGCCTTCGCTAAATACTGAAGAGCTACTTTTTTCAACGCAAAAATAAATTTTAAAAATTTTTTCTACCCTTCGAAAGAGAAGACCGAAATATAGTCAAACAAAACAAAATAAAAATAATAATGACGGACAATTTATTTACCTATTTCATATTTACTCTATCATTTTGAGAAGAAGTAGAAGCCAGATATTTCTTTTCAACCTTCGCTGTACATTTTTTTTTCGTATACTCTTCTCCAAAAACGTTAAAGCAACGGAATCTGGCAACTTAGGGCAAGCGGCGCGCACGCGCGATAAAAAAATGCGTAAATAAAACTTTTCTTCAAGATTAGGCGAGAAAATTCGCGATGCGATCTACATTTTCATTGCTTTCTCTTTCTTTATATGATCGGGCACTTGCATGCATATACTTCGCAGCCTTACGTTTTATGAAGTTTAAAACTCGCATATTTCTTTTTCAGACGTTGGTTCTTCACTCACCTTGCGGTCGTTGGATATTTTCTGTTAGAGCACTTTTTTATGGATGTTTTAAAAGCGCGGCGTTGCTCTTGCATGTAAATGAGTTAAACGAGCGAGGAAGAGAATGTTTTTTTAAATGACGAATCGTGAAATTTCAACTTCTGCACTGGTTAAAAGATTCTCCTCACCGTTTTAAGGGTAAATATCTAAATATTATGCATGATATGCATAAACTTCGATTAACAAGGCATGCATACTTTCTTTTACCAATATGAAAGTGAGATGAGGTCTATAAAAGAGGAAATCATTGTTCCGAAATTTTTATCCTTCAGTCGGTTTAAAAGTAATGTCATACTTCTTTAACCGAAACTAGAAGCGAAAGACAGATACATGAAATTTATCGGAATCCCTACTTATACAAGGTACTATACTATATCTCTACGACAGAGGTTCTCAAACTGTGGTACGCGTACCCCAGGGGTACGCAACGGACCAATCGGGAGTACTCAAAGTAATGTTGGAAAGCGGAAAACATAAATTAAGGGATTAAAATGAACAAAATAATATTTTTCCCACAAGTTCTTAGTGTTAAAGCAATAAAATATTTAATACCTTTCTTCTTACTTCTTTAACTTATGGAA
>BGPR01000219.1:690786-740354 GCA_013235015.1 Araneus ventricosus
GGAAAGTTTTACTTCTAGATTAAGTGTGAATAATATTCCACGCTGCTACGAGATCTGCATTTTCATTTTCTTTTTATGATCAAGCGTTTACTTGCATATACCCATCCATTTAACAAAGTTTTGATCTCGTATCTTTCTTTTCTATGTTGTTTTTTCCCTCATGCGTCCGATTTTTTTCCCGTTTCTGTTGCGGCACTCTTTTTATGGGCTTTTTTAAGAGTGCTTATTTGCTGCAGCATGCAAATAAATGGATAGTTTAGTTGTGATGTCAAAAACGGTGAGGGTAAGTTTCAGGGTACAAAAAATCGTGTTCAAAAAGAAAAAAGGTGAAGTGATGATTGCTGCTTTCAAAGCTGTTATCCGTGATTTTTAAAGCTTTAAATATTTAACTATAACCCATGTATGTGCATAATTTCGATTCAATCAATAAATAGAATAAGAATTTCGACCATTCGATTAAGAAGTACTAAACAGCTGTGATTTTAATAAAACATAAATAAAAACATTACCACTTCTAAAAAATTCTAAAGAAATGACGAATTTATCTATTGTTTTTTCAGATGAAGTTTCTTTTTCTTTCGGAAGGCAATAGAATATGATACATTGAGGACATAATTTTGCTCACGAGAGAGAACTTGAAGTTTTTCTTCTAAATTAGGTGTGAATATTCCACGCTACTACGCGATCTACATTTTCATGGTTTTTCATTTTTTTATGATCAAGCACTTATCTGCATACATTTCACACCCATACCGTTTTACGAAGTTTTGATCTTACATCTCTCTTTCCTGTGTTGTTTTCTCCTCACGTTGCTATCATTCGATTTTTTTATGTTGCGGCACTCTTTTATGGGTGTTTCAAGAGTGCTTATTTGCTGTTGCATGCAAATGGGCAAGTTTAGTTGCGATGTTAAAAACGTGCTGGGAAGTTTCAGGGAATGAAAAATCGTTTTCAACAAGAAGAAAAGTGAAATGATGATTACTGCTTTCAAAGCTGTTCTCCGTGGTTCTTTTAAAGCATAGAAATTTAAATATTACGCAAGCATGCTCGTAACTTCTATCTTTTACATTCATTCATTCGTGCATTTGTATATGGTATTTCAAATTTCAATTTTGTATATGGTGATAAATAGTTTCTCTAAATCTAATCGTAATTTTTTTTCATTTCTATTCTATTAAATCTCTAGTTTTTCAGAATAATTTTGTTTAAAGACAGACTCATTGCTTAATTTCCTTTGTCTACTGGACATTCTAATCAAGTAGAAATAATTTTTCGCGTTATTCATGTTTGGCATTACGCTTTATTACAGTATTTGATTGGTGTTTAATTTCAGATTAATTTGGGGATTTATTTTAAACTTAAATATCATGAAGTTGAATACATACGATGAAAAGTGATTGAATTAGGGACTTAATTATAAATCTAAATGTATTGGTTCAACCGTTTTATAACATAATGCAGTCATGTATATATTTATTTAGATTAGTCATATTAACGTCCCGTTTTGAAGCAACACAAGGACTATTGTATATATTTATTAATCCTAAGTGTGTGTATGATTAATCCTGAGCGTGTGTATTTATTAATCCTGAAATGTTCATTGCGAATTTCTTTACCACCGGTTAGGAGTTGACAATTTCTAAATGTAATGTCTGAATTATGAAAATAGTTATAATATTTAGGTCCTAATCAGGAGTTTGTATTTTTGCAATTAATATTTCTTATTAATGAGATTTAAGGGGCGAAAATGATCTTTTCAGAAGTAAAATTATTGTAAACAAATTCCAAAAAAATATTGAATATCAATAATTTGTTAAATGCCTAATTACGTTTACATTTACGAAAGTCAGATTTCATGTCTTGATATTTGTTGGTGCAATTTCAAGATTTTAATTATAAAAAATTTTTAACAGATCGTTTTATATTAGCTTTCATGTTTTGAATCTTCCTTACTCTATTGCACGAAATGCTGAAATTTTCTAAGAACTCGCATTCTGTTTCATATTTCGATATAAGAGAGAATATTTATCCGCGTAGTCCGAACGATTTTCCATTCAGACTATTTTAAGTATCGATCTACGAATAAAGCATTCACTAAGCACTGAAGAGTTACGGTTTATTTTTTCACCCAAAAATATAAAAAAATATTGCTTTTCGAAATAGAAGATCGAAATGTAAACAAATTTATAAAAGAAGAAACGGTCGGAGTATTTATTTACTCAATTGTTTCGTATTTCCTTCTTATTTTTGAGGAAAAACGGATGCGAAAAATTACATTTCATCCATCGGTATATATTTCTTTTTTTCTCATACTCTTCTTAAAAAAGTAATAGTAGTGCAAGTTCGATTGAAAATGCGTAAATAAAACTTTTCTTCAAGATTAGGTGAGAAACTTCTGAGCTGCTACGCGATCTGCATTTTCATTGCTTTCTCTTTCTTTTTTATATGGTCGGTCTCTTACGTGCATATATTTCATTGCCTTACGTGTTATGAGGCTTTGAATTCGCACTTTTTCTGGTGTTGATTCTTCACTCTCTGGACAGTTGTTACATATTTTCTTTTAGAACACTTTTTATAGGTGTTTTAGAAGCGCTACGTTGCTCTTGCATGTATATGGGTTAAATTTGCAAGGGCAATTTTTTGTTAAGATGGCAAAATGTGAGCTGATAAATTCTAAGTTGACTAAAAAACTCTCTGTATCGTTTTTTTAGGGATAAATATCTAAATAGTATGCGAGATGCACACAAACTTCCATCATTAACCTGTGCACATTTTCTTTTACCAATACACATGAGAGATTAGATCTATAAAGGAGTTTCAGTTCCTCTTTTACTGACCTTCCTCCAATATTATCGGTATCGTAACTGAAATTTCAGTTAACGAAAAGAGAAAGATTTTAAATAGACGCTTTTATTATTATACTAAAAAGTAAAAATAATGTTTTTTCAAAAATATAGAAATCTAAACAAAATTGTAATAGCATGAAGTCCTGGTAGAAACACTCTAAACTAATTGGAATTTGAATCGCATTTATAATGTACTTTAATTTTTAATGAATGACTAGAAATTTTCATCATTATACTATTATTTTCAGCGTCTGAAACTTTTACGCTTATGTTTCGGTGTTCATATTTTTGTCAAAAGAAAAAAAATTACCCTTTATTACACTAATAAAAGTGTTTTTTAAAAAATTTATTTTTATTGTGTTTTATTTTTTAATATTTAATATATTTCTTAAATCACTATTATAAATGAGGTAGAATTTTAAGACCAACTAACATCTCCACTCATATGGAATCAAAATTTTATTAAAATCAATCTGTTATCTGATGGATCAGTTCTAAAGATATTAAAATATCATTTTCCATCGGAAACACACAACTGTACAAAATTACTGCACTCTAGCGCATCAAAAAATAAGTGAAAAATCGATTACAAAGTTTCGACTTTACAAACATAAATGTCATGTCAACAAACAGTTATGTAAAATCAACAAAATAAATAAAAATATTAAAAAAGGGAATTATAAATGTGGAAGGGTAAAAAATAATAGTAGACGCCGACAAGAAGTAAGAATCTGGTGAATGACTTCATCAGAGGCCAGGGCAATTTTTTCCTGGATGATGCTGCACTTGCGCACAACAATTGAATTGCTTCTTTATTATTTTTGTCTTTTGTAGATATTTTTACTTTTTTATCTTTTTAGATATTCAATGTAAAATCAACCATTTTTCTGAAACCAAATCCAGCATTGAAACACTGAAATGAAGTTTGAGTATTTACTTCTGAGATCGGTGGGATATTTAAGAGCTTCCGAATTGAGAAAAGATTATTTGATTATCAATTTCTTCAATTCGAAGTGCAGGATAAGTTTATCTTTTAGCAGTAGTAAGAATTGACTTAAATCAGGTATAAGAATTAACATTTAGTGTTTAGCTTAAAAATAATTTATCACATATTTTTAACCCATAAATGCCCAACTCCCTTCTTAAGGGCGCTTCTAAAAATGCTTCATAAACTCGCAGGAATTATTTTTTCAACATAAATTTTATAAAGACATATTTTTTAGTATTCGTTTCTTTTATATTCAATCGATGGCAGCAGGTATTAAGCATTCGATTGATAATGTAACCTTTTTATTTTCAAGTCAGACTAAAAAGTATTTTTTCGTAATATGAAGAAGAAAAGAGCAAGTGTTGGCGCCTTTGAACTGTAAATTGGCATTTTGGCGATCAATGGTTACCAGAATGTGTGAGCGCGCCGATGCGCACTTTTACTACGCACTTGTCTTGTCTCTCTCTCGTCTGTTATGTAAAAACCATGTATATAGTTCTGTGTGTGTGATCGAAAAATAAATGTTGTGATCGTGAACAAGGGCTATGCCTGCACTTTCTTTTTCGACGGACATTAAAATACGAATTTTATTCCACTGCTCTCCGTGAGTTTGGACGAAAACAGCAAGTTTATTCAAATATTTATCAATTAATCTACTTAAACTTAAAAAAGATATCAGTTATTACAATTGTAAGAATATTTTTTTGTTTTTGAACTTTCACATAACTTTAGATATTGATTTTTTTATCGTTAAAATAAGGTTAGGAGGGCAATAAAATGTAAATTTTTCAGGCAGGATATTTTTTAGTAAATTTCCAGTTGATTTCAAAATATGTAACATTAGTATACAATATATTATTGAAAAAATGCGATTTAGGCCTTAATGGATTAATAAATCGATTTTCTAAATGTTTCATTAAATGTTTAAATATTGTCGTTAAATGTTCCATTTTTGTTCAGTTCAATTTATAACTTTCTGATCATTCTGTTTGAAAAATTGAGTTTTCCTATGGTTTCATTTGAGCTAAATTTATTAAAAGTTCAATAGTTGCTCATATCATAGTTGATTATCATGCATCATTATTTATTTAAAATATTCAGGATTATTACAGTGTCCAACACTGTACTATAAAGTAAAAGTGGTTTTAATGATGTTTTAGTTTCCTTTTAGTGAACTAGGAAATTTAAACCAGACAGTTTTCTCCCATTTTATTCACGTGACTAAAATGGAAGGGACTGCAATAACTCTTGTTTTTCAAACGGTTAGTTGAAAGAATACCACATACCTTGTCAATACTTCATTTCAATAAATAATGTTTTTTTATATCGTTGAATTAAAAATATCATCATCGTGTTTGATTATTATCAGTCTCTCTCTGTCGATTTGAAATTTAAAAAATTTACATTATCCTACACCACGAACTTCTAATATTTTCTGTGACTTCACGTTTCATTTTAAGGTTAGAGCTGAGATAAGATCGCATTCACGCAGTAGATCTGTCAAAAAATTTCCCATTTGGCGTATCTTAAATATCGATCTACTTATAAAGCATTCGCAAAGCACTAAAGTGCTACGTTTTTCCTAAAAAATAAATAAATAACTTTTTATGGCCTTTGAAATGAGAATACCAAAATAAAATAAAAAACGTATAAAGTGAAAAATGACAAAGAATTTATTTACTCCGTATCATATTTTCTTCTTATTTTTCGAGAGGAAGCGAATGTCAGAAATTTCTTTTCAACCTTCGCTATACGTTTCTTTCTACCCTTTTCTTCCAAAAAGTTATTTCAATGGAATTTGGCAACACATGGCCAAAATGCACGCACGGTGAGAAGCAAGCATAAACTAAACTTTTCTTCTTCAAGATTAGGTGTGAAGATTCCACTCTGCTACGCGATCTACATTTTCATTGCTTTCTTTTCATTTTTCCCCCTTTTTATGTGATCGGCCACTTATATGCATATATTTCACATCTGCGTTTCATGAAAGTTTGATTTCCCTTCTTTTTTCCCTTTCGTCATCCCCCCCACGTTGTTGGATTTTTTCTGTACAGTAATCTTTTATGGGTATTTTAAAAGTTCCTGTTTTCTCTTGCTTATAAAGGGACTAATATTACATAAATGTAAAAATATGCGAATAAGTTGTGAGTTTAGTTTAGTTATGCTAACGTTCCGCTTTGAATCAACAAGGGGGCTATTTTGGGATGGTCCTCGTAATTTTGAACCTCGATCAGATGGCGAGGACGACACCTGAACTGGCACCCCCTCTCCAAACTTTAGCACCACACTAGAGAGGACGTTTGACCCCCTATCGTATGATTTAACATGCAACAGGCCCAATACCGGGTGGATCTTCAGTGTAATAGGGTTTCTAACTTGGAATCCTTCGGTCCCGAAGTCGAGACCTTACCGCTAGGCCACCGAAGCCCGAATAAGGTGTGAGAGCGGAAAAGTTTTATAATAGGCGAAATGTGAAATTATGGCACCAGCCAGCTTTTCCAATATAATTGAAATCATTTTATTAACATTAGATATTCACATAACATTGTCATACTTAAGAAGCACTAGCAGCATAAGAAATTAGATTATGGATTAATCATTAACGAGATTTTATTCTCAGGAGTTGTAATGCATGTTCATTGCCTTGTCTCTGAGCTCAAACTCACACCACAAGGAATGAATTTTGGTGCCCGTGCTGGTGAATCTGTTGTTGGTTTGTAGATCGCGCGCTTTTTAAAACCAGGGGGAGTGGCCTCCCCTAAACTTTCTCGTATACTTCTCAAAAATTTGTCATTTTCCCTTCCCCTACGTGGATAAAAAATTCGCACCAACTGTAACCCAGAATGCAATGACTATCAGAAAGTTTTTCATTGTAGATTATAGCGATTGTAAAATATTTAGGTGAAGAATCAAATTCGAAGAGATACGTATGTATTAAAACTTAGCAATATTTAGTTTCTATCACACTCTAGCAAGTTCCGCTAATGCGAGGGCGTGCGCGAGCGAAAAGAAAGCAGGAGAAATTGATCTCGTTCGGCTACCACTGAATAGCTTGCGCTTGGGCAAAAATTGCTTCCAGTACACAAGTAAAAAAAATTGAATATGCAATATGAACGCCTTTTTTTTAAAACGATTGAAACGAAATTTGGGCACACATTTATAATTAATGTTAGCAACCGTCATACCAATTTTTATTTATCTAACATGAAGATTGCACGATTTGGGAAATTCAATTTGGGATGAGACTTGATATATTAATGGTATACCTTTAAGGTGTTCAACTGTTCATCCATTAAAATGCTAAAGTGCAATGGGCAGCCAATTGGAAGGAAATGGCCCTCAAACTTTTGGTATAGCTTACATACCAGTAAGTTGTCATCGTTGCTGAAGCGCAAATAGCATGGTTAATATAGTACTCGCGTGCAAAACTTTTTTTCCAGGGTTCGATCCCGCCGTCGTTTTCTTTTTCGAAAATATTTTTTAAAATTAATATTTAATTAAATTAAAAATTTATAAAAATCTTTTATTAAAATAATAATAATTTTTATCTTTAAATAGTTTTTTATTCATATATATGAATCATGGTCATAATTTAATTTTAAACAGTTAAATAATTATAAAACAACTTTAATGACGTTAAATAATAAATACATTACACATTATCATTGATTGAATTACAAATTATCATTATATGACATTAAAATTTTTGAATAATACCATTAAAGTAATCACAAAATTTCCTATCTAGATTTGCAGAACTGGTTTTGGTTGGAAAAGAATGTATTTATAATTATTAACTGTTTAAAAATTTAATTATAATTTTAATTCAAGGATCATTAAATAAAACGTTCTTTTGCAATCAAATGATTAATATTTTAAATTAAATATTTTTAATTGTTAATTTAATTTGAAATTATTAATTTCAAAAATTATTTACAAAAAATAAAAAATAATTATAAATTTTAATGTTGCAAAAGAATTACTATTCATGAAGAATTTTTTCCTTTGTAATTTTTTAACTTTTATTAATTTTTGTTTACATACAAGAACATCTCATAAAAACATTAGAAATAAAAGAATGTTTTAACATAGTGCATAATTAATAATTGTACGCTTCTCTTAAAGATGGGAAAGAAACTTCAGATTTTTGGGCCGTCTTTCTCTGCATTCAAAAGTCAAGGGTTGTTCTCTCTTTCTCGGCCACAACCGGTTCCGTAAAGTAGATTTCCGCTACAACGGAAATTTTGTAAATACTTAAACGGAATCATTCAAAAGTTGTAATGACATATAATGATAATAATAATCATACTTATTATTTAACATCATTAAAGTTGTTTTTATGATTATTTAATTTTTCAAAAATTAAATTATGACTATAATTCATGAATATAAATTTATTTAACGCTTAAAAAATTATTAATATTTTATTAATTTTTTATAAATTTTTAATTTAATTAAATATTTATTTTAGAAATATTTTCAAAAAAGGAAACGGAGGCGGGATCGAACCCTGGGCTTGCATGCAAAAGGTTTGCATGCTAGTACTCTAATGACTGAGCTATTCGCGCTTCAACAACCATGACAACTTAATGGTATATAAGCTATGCCGAAGGTTTGAGAACCATTTTCTCCTAAATGGCTGGCCATTGCGCTTTAGCATTTTAATCGCTGAAGATCCTAAAGGTATACTATTAATATACCAAGTCTCATCTCGAACTGAATTTCTCAAGTTGTGCCTTCCCCTTGTAAGCCAAAGGGTTTCGGAGATACCATTTTTACAAGTATGCGATTATACAGTCCGACAGACAGTCAACCTTTTGACGGATTTGGCCCAAACTTTTAAACGGACCTACATTCCTGAAGATAAAACTGTGTACCAAATTGTATCTATCTAACTATTCAAGTTTTTGAGTTATGGTTTTCACATAAATGCGGACAGACAGACTTTCCTTTAACGGACTTTGTCCAAAATTTGATGGAAACCTGCAAATTATGTGTCAAGATCTCATACCAAATTTCATCCCCGAAGCTCTAATAGTTCGAGTTATCGTGTTCACAGACAGACATAATTCCAAAATTGTGTTTTTCGGACTCAGGGAGGTCTAAAACGTGGATATTGGTCAAAATCTGGAGTTCGAAATTTTTGACGATTACAATACTATTTCTTTGTATACTTCGCATACAAGAAAGTAAAATATTATGATTTTTGAGCTGAGAGTTATTCTACGTTGCATTTTTAGGGCTTCAATATCTAATATTTATGCAGTTATGTAGAAAATTTCGATAATTATTGTTTAATTACACATATGCACATGCTTTCATAAATATGAGTGAGAAAAATTACTTACTCAAATTTTCTCGTTGATTTTTTCATTTCTGATCCTTTTAATTTCCAGTTAATTTGGTATTTTTATTGAATTATAGATTTGTTAATGAATTTAATATAATATAGTTATGGTTCAAAACAGTTCAATACTTTATCGTATTCTATAGCTGTTCTTAATGGTCGGCCATTCGGTATGTAAACATGCTGACTGACAACTGAAATGCTGATATTATGACAGATGACAATGTCTTTGTTTACAATTATTATTAATGTCTTTTTAGGCGTAAATAGCTGAGAATTATGCAATTGTGTGCTTAACTTCGATCGTTTTTGACGCATTTGCATACATGCACATGCTTTCACAAATATGCATGTGATAAATAATAAGGAAAACGGGTTAGTTTCGTTAAAATTCATTCGTTAAATATCATTAAAGTTTAGTTAAAGTAAATTTTTTAATGAATTTTTATCCTTTGAATAAATTAGGAAATTTATTGCGATTAGATTTTTCCATGCTATTCCTCTAAGCGGCTAAACCGGTCTTTTCTTTTTCTAATTTTAAGTTAAAAACCAGATTATTCTTATTTATTTGTATATTTTCTTATTATTTCTTGTTTAAAATATTCTTAAAATTTCAAAATTTTGATTATATACACATAAAAAAAGGATAGTTTGTCTATCGTAAAAGCACATTTCCAAGAGTTTATGCTTACTGAATCAAAATAATCGACAGTTTGGACAGTTATTCACGTAGCCTCCAGTTTAGAAATAGCGGTTGGTTTCCGAAATAAAATTGAATTGTGGGCTGAATACCTGTAGATGGCGCTGCCATCGCCAGTGACATCAGAGCATCAAGCTGCCCAGAACAGAAGACGAGATAGAACCCGGTACGAGAGGTATTAACGACGTTGGCTTTTTCCGAAAGGACTAAAGACGACGATGGGCCATCCAAAAGCCTATTTAAGGACGAACTGCTTCAATTGTATACATCTTTAATTATAAATAATACTTTTTAAATATGTAATCTTAATTCTGCATAATATAATAGTTAGTTAAAGTTATCGAGTGATTATTAATATGGGATCCAACATTAAAACTAATGATGATTTCCCATAAATTGTGGTGTCAAAAGTGGGATTCGAACCCATCATTCAAATTCATTTTGTATACTTTTAAGTGTTCATACAGGAAATTTCGACTATCTTCATAATTATTTTTTTTCAAAAGTAATATTATAACGTTGGATGTAAAACTGGTTAAAGAAGCTTCACAAAAAATTAGTATTATTAGTAAGCGTAAATAATTTTTTTGAGGAAAAGCATTTTTTATATATATTTAGGCTGTATATAAAAGGCCTGTGCAAATTAAAATAGTTGCACCTTGTAAGTATATCTGTTAGTGTGTTGTTTGCGTGTTGAGGCGTTATGTAACTAGGCAGCTTTTAACACAAATAACATTTATTGACGCACACACAACAACGACCGGTTACAAGCATTCGATTCTGAACATAAACACAAACCGCGCTACAGTTACAGCTAAGCGCGCGGTTCACAGGCTTTGCTTATAGCACATCTCCCTTCCTTTGTAATTTAAAGGTCAAGTCTCTCAGGAGGTCGGACAGTCCTACCACTTCTGGTCACATAGGGATCAGGAGATGCTTCTGTAGATGAGCTAGCTTTTTCAGGGTATGTCTTTGGAGACTGGGGTGATGACATCAGAGGCGGACATCCTGGATCGGCATCGGCAGGAGAGTGTTGGTATCCCGTGACATCACAGTCGTCCTCTGGCTCAGGTCTGGATGAAAATCAGGTGAGGGAATCAGGTGCTTTCGGTTCCTTCTGTAAACACGTCTGCCGGACTGAACTAGGTATGATCTTGGGTAAGGCGTCTTTTGCAGAACTTTCCCAGTTACACTTCTATCAGTAATCCACACGTTCTGACCTGGATCTAATCCATTGAGATTTCTAACACCGTGATGTTTATCATAGTTCGTTTTCTGGCCCTCTATTCGTCTCTCCTCTTTAGCCTCGAGAACTTTCTTGTTCACTGAGTATGGCTGTAGTTGGGTCGTAGCAACAGGAAGGGTAGTGTTGATTCTCCTACCCATAAGCAATTCCGAAGGGCTAAAACCATTCTCTAAAGGAGTTGCGCGATAGGCCATTAATGCAAGATAAGGATCTCTAGATTTCTTTATGCGAGCTTTGACTGTTTTCACTGCTGCTTCTATTAGCCCGTTGCTTTGAGAAAATTTGGGGCTACTTGATATGTGTGTAAAGCCATAACTTTTTGCAAAATCCTTGAATTCTACAGTCTTTACTGGATCAAATTGTGGGCCGTTGTCTGAACGGACAACATCTGGGATTCCATGACGTGAAAAGATTGATTTACAATGATTTATAATTTCAGCAGAAGTCAGTCTGTCAAGCCTGGCAATTTCAGGGTATCTAGAGTAGTAATCTGAAATCAGAAGGTACCATGAATTCTTGTATTTAAAAAGATCAAGACCTAAAACTTCCCAAGGTCTCTCTGGGAATGAAGTTGGAATTAAGGGTTGATGGCGATTACTTGACTCTTGTATACATGCAGTGCAGCTCTTTATTTTCTCTTCAATTACTTTGCTTATTCCCGGCCAGTACACAGAGCATCTGGCTCGAGCTCTACATTTGGTAATGCCCAGGTGACCTTCATGAATTTGATTCAGCACTTCAGCTTGATGTGACTTTGGAATGATGATTCTGCAGCCTCTCATCAACAGTCCATCTTGAACTGATATTTCATAACGGTTTTGCCAATATGATGCACATAGTGTATCAACTTCTTTCTTTGAGGGCCATCCTTTCAGTACATAATCAGTAAGCTTCTGGCAAGTCTCATCTTTCAGCTGTGCAACTCTTAGTTCATCTAATCTACGAGATGATGCTGGAAGAGAACTTGTAATCATTTGAATGAACGCATCAATTTCGGCTTCCAATTCTTCTCTTTTGTAGGGAAATTTCTGAGGGTTTCTTGATAATGAATCTGCGGCGAACAATTCCTTTCCTGGAATATGTACAATTGTATAAGAAAACTTCATCATTCGCAACTTGATCCTCTGTAATCGTGGAGACAAGTCATCTAAGTTTTTCTTGGAAAATATTGGAATGAGAGGTTTGTGGTCTGTCTCTATTTTAAATTGCATTCCTGTCAGATAATCTCTAAATTTTCATCCCACATGTAACAAGGGACTTCCTTTTTCAATTTGTGCATAACGACTTTTCCGTTGAGGTCAAAGTCCTAGATGCATAGGCTATTACCGATCTTCTTCCATCAACTTGGCAAGAGTGTAGCTCTAAGCCATATGATGAGCATCTGTAGTTTCTTTCTTTGGATCAAAGATCATTAGCACAGGATCTGACGACAGTATTTTCTTCATTTTCTGAAAAGCTGCTTCTTGTGGCTCTTCCCACACAAAAGTCACTTTATTGCTTAGCATAGAAGTCAGAGAAAAAAGTATATCCGAATAGTTAGGAACGAATTTTGCTAAATAGTTAGCCATGCCCAATAGTTGCTTCAGTTCCTTTTTATTCGTTGGCGGCTGATAATTTTCTATCGCAGCAATTTTATCAGGATCCGGGTGAATTCCTTGTCCATCTATTATATGACCTAAAAATTTAATAGATGTCTGAGAGAAAATACATTTCTTTGCATTTAATGTCATACCAGAGTTCTTTAATCTCTTACAGACTTCTGTGAGTCGTTGGTCATGTTCTTCTTGAGTAGATCCCCATATTAAAATATCATCCATGTGACAAATTGTTCCAGGTATACCTTCTAACATTTGAGACATCCTTCTTTGGAAGTGCTCTGGAGCAGAGGAGATACCGAAAGGCAATCTTTGGAATCTAAACCTACCAAATGGGGTGATAAATGTGGTGAGATAGGATGACTTTTTATCCAGAGGAATTTGCCAGAAACCAGAATTAGCATCCAGTTTCGAAAAAATTTTGGCTTCAGTCAAGAGATTTAAAGAGTATTCTGCCTTGGGTAATGGGTGCAGCTCACGCATAACATTTTTGTTGAGTTCTATCAGGTCTACACAAATCCTTACATTACCGTCACTTTTTGGTACGATTACTACCGGTGCACACCATTCTGTCGGTTTTAAGACAGGTGTGATAACCTTTTCCTCCACCATTCTTTCCAATTCAGCTTTAGTTTGCTTTAAAAGAGGAATCGGTACACGTCTGGGGGAAGTGATAGCAAATGGGATAGCTCCTGGTTTCAATTTGATAGAGTAGCATCCCTTCATTACCCCAAGTCCTTTGAAAAGTTCTGGAAATTTAGCTTTTGGATCAGCTGCAGAAATCTGGCAAATAGAATTCAAATTTGGACCCAAGCCAAGAGAAAACAGTGCAGGTTTGCCAAGAAGACACGTTTGAAGATTGGAAATCACATAGATTTCTTCAGTGCATCTCTTTCCCTTGTATTCAATATTTGTCTTGAATTTCCCAAGTGTTTTCAATGGATTTCTATCTGGACCACATAGAATTTTATCAGGTGGTTCTAATTTAGCATTTTGGAACACATTCTGAAAAACATTTGCATTCAATACAGTGTGATCAGCTCCACTATCGATTTTAAATTTAATGTTTTTATGGTTTACTTGAACCGTAACTGTCCAATCTATGTTAGTTTTGTTTTTACTCTCGAGCTGTACTACCCCTAAATATGCCACTTCAGAACATCCTGTTTGGGATTTGGTAATACAAACCTTCGCATAGTGTCCTATTTTTGAACATTGTCTGCATCTGGCATCCCTAGCAGGACACACTCTTTTATCATGTCTTTGTTTACCGCACCATTTACATTTTCCATGCAAGCGGGATTCATTTTCATTATTTTTCCTATGGAAATCAGGTTTCACATTTTGTTTCCTTGCCCCCGAGCTTGGTTTCTGTTTCAGAAATTTTGCCGGTTTATTTGGCGAGATAGCGTTAACGGACGCATTGTCCTTTTCGATCATTTTTTCCTGTTGTTCCTTGACCACTTCACTGAGTCGAACTCTTTCAATCACTTTTGTCAAAGTTAGGTCGGCGTCCAACTGCAACTTTTCACTTAGATTCTTGTCGCGTATGCCAACCACAATTCTATCCCGAATGAGTTCGTCGTGTAATACACCATATTCACAGTGTTCTGACAATGTATACAAAGCGGTTATAAACGTATTGACTGATTCACCATCGAGCTGTACACGTTTATTGAACTGTGCACGTTCAAAAATAGTATTTTTCTTAACAACAAAATGATCATTAAACTTTTTCAACACAATATCAAAGTCATCTTGTTCCGTTTCGGATAAACCGAAAGAACTAAAAATATCCTCTGCTTGTTCTCCCATGATATAGAGTAAAGAATTTACCTGTTCATTTCCTGTTTTGGTCGATAATCCGGAAGCAATCCGATATCTTTCGAATCTCATCTTCCATTTTGACCAGTTGCAAGGCGTTGAAAACGTAAAGTTCTCCGGAGGATTTATATGCAACGCTGCCATAGCTACTTCCGTTTTCGTTCTACCGAACTTCGTCCGACGATGTTTTTAGCAATAAAATGTTCGCGAACTTCAAAAATAATTAACCGCTGCCACCATGTGTTGTTTGCGTGTTGAGGCGTTATGTAACTAGGCAGCTTTTAACACAAATAACATTTATTGACGCACACACAACAACGACCGGTTACAAGCATTCGATTCTGAACATAAACACAAACCGCGCTACAGTTACAGCTAAGCGCGCGGTTCACAGGCTTTGCTTATAGCACAGTTAGAACGAATCTGCAAAAGGATTCAGAAATCTTGAAGTATCAAGTTATTATTTATTTATCTTTACTTTTATACATTTCAGTTTTTTTTCTAATTTATTTTTCAAAATCAATTTTTATTCAGTTTCATAGCTTCACTTGAGCAGAACATTGAAGCATATTTTTTGTTAATTTTTCTCATTTTTTGCCTTGCGTTTAAAATGAATTACTCTGTATATAATTATTTTGTTACGAAAATAAATATATTCCTTACCTTGTTGCTTTCCTTTCGAGATATAGTGTTTCATTTTATAGTAACGATGAAATGATTCATTCTCTCGTCCATTTTTTGCCGTTGATTTGCATCATTTACTAACCGATAGCACGAAGTACTGAAACTTTCTGATATCTCACGTTTTAGTTCGAGATCAGACAGTTTCTCATAAGCAATATATCCACTGTAACCGGAATATTTCCCACTTCGCCTATCTTGAATATCGATCTACGAATAAAGTATTCACTAAGAACTCATGAGATACGTTACCACGAAAAATAAATAAAAATTTGAACAAGAAAAACTTTTTACGGCCTTTGGAATGAGAGAGACGAAATAAAAGCAAACTTATAAAAGAAAGAAATGTTGAGAAATTTATTTACCCTATTTCACATTTCCTTCTTTTTTCGAGGAAGCAGATGCGAGAAATTTCTTTTCAACCTTCGCTATAAATGTTTTTCTAACCTCTTCTTCTCTAAAAAAGTTATTGCGTTGGAATCTAGCAGCATGAGGGCAAAGCTTGCGCACGCGCGGTTTTAAAAATGTAAATAAAAGTTCTCTTGTTCAAGATTAGGCGTGAAAATTCCACGATCTACTTTTTCATTACTTTTTTTTCATTTTTATTTCATCGGGCAGTGACATACAAATATTTGCCGCTCTCACGTTTTATGAAGTTTTGATCTCGCATCTTTCTTTTCGTGTCTTTTTTTAAAATTTTTGTCACTCTGCTGTCATTGGCTATTTCCCGTTAAAGTGCACTTTTACGGTTATTTTTAAAGTGCATATTTGCTCTTGCATGCAAATAGGTTATCTTAACAGTGTTGTTAAAAAGTGCAGGTAAATTTATGAGAGCGAAAAAATTTATAAAAGGACAAAATTTGAAATGATAATTTTAAAGCTGAAAGTGTTCTGAATATCTTTTTAAGGCTTAAATATCTGAACATAATGCATGCATATGCATAAATTCAGTGGCGAATCCAGGGGGGCTATCGGACTGCAGCCCCCCTAAACTAAATTAGAATTCTTCATTTTATTTTAAATCACTTGAACTGTTTGTTTTTAATTTCACTTTTTAAAAAAAATAATAAAAATGTGGTAACGTTGCTTTCTGGCTTGACAGGCTCGAAAGTTTTCCTACTTTTCTAGTCATTCCACTCGTACTTGTAGCGTTGACGCGGTCGTAAACGCGTTTTGTCTACTTATTTCATTGTATTTTTTATTAAATTATCAAAAGTATTGTAGTGTTCTTTATGGTTCTTATTGTCAGGTGAGTAAAGTCTGTAAAGTGTTTTGGTTTACATGAGGTTTGACATTCGTCATGACGATACAAAATTGTTATGACCCCAGCCCCCCTCCCCTCCCACCCGAATTCTGGATTCGCCAATGCACAAATTCGATAACTTTGGTGCAATCACTTATATGTATACTCTTTCACAAATATTCGTGTGATAAATAATATCTGCGAACCTATTAATTTTTGGCCTGATTACGTTTCTTTTCAATTCATTCCCATTTGTCATTTTTATTCAAAGGAAAAATTCTCCTGTTGTCCCATATGATACCATCTATGCATTTTATTCGTTATCAGCCTTATTAGGTGGTCTTTCGTCACATGCATTTGTAATATTTTTATCATGGGCTTCTCAATTTGATTTAAACACGTTCACGCCGGCGCTGCAATTCGTGTTTCTCTCCCATGGGCGGCTACTCTGAGAGCTTTTTGCTTTATCGGGCGGCGCCGCACTAAAGTGAAAAATGAAACTTTACCGAAATGATAACTATTGCTGCTCGCATAAAAACCAATCCCACTATAGACGTCTATGGGAAGTATTTTCGATGCCAATATTTGGCGATATTTCGCTTTTTTGGCGAGAAATGCTTTGTAAAGTTTTTCTATTTCGACGACGACCAAGAGATGCAATCTATTATAAGGATGTAAACATTTTTACTTTGTAGGCTTTTTTTTGTGGGTATGTGTGTGACTTAAAGTAGAATGAATTCCTTCTTGAGTGTCTTAAAGTTGAAAATAATTTGTTATTAGTTGTTAATTGTAAATAAAGATGGAGGGTTTTCAAAACACGATGAAGAAAAACTCAGTTTCGCGCCAATCAAAGTAAACACGGAAACCCTAGCGGGCACAATGATCAATTTGGCGTGGTAAAAGACATTCCCATAGGCGCCTATAGTGGGATTGGTTTTTATGCTTGCTGCTCTTTATTTTTTTTACCAATAGTGCTGTCATGTTTTTGCCAGCACTTTGTTTGAAATGTTTTTAAAAAATACATAGAAGTAAATAAACAATTACGTTTATAATATTGAATTTTCATGTTTATATTATTGAATTTATTATATAAGTTATTTTTATACTATTGAGTTGAAATAAAATCCTACTTTTTGGATTTATATACATTAAATTTCTATTATTTTAATTTTCAAATATATGGAAATTTTTTCTGGTTACAAAACGAACTAAATTGTTGGTGGTACGCACCGTCTGATGAAACATTCAAGTGCTAGCCACTGGTGGTACGCGCCAATGGGACATATCAGTGCGAACGACCGGTGGTACGCGCCGGCGGCGGCGTGAACGTGTTAATACCTACCAGTGGTCTATGGGTGAGGAACATGAATCACAAAAAAGAAATTTATAGGTTCTGTCCTCTGGATAGGCTCTTAACCAGATTTATTCGGGAACCAGCAGACTGATGTGCGCATTTTCAAAGAATTGCTTTATGGGATCTAAGCGGCTGCTGGTTTTTTTTTTATGATTTCCTACCAAGCTAAACTATGTGGACCATTTTTCCCAGAAAGCCCTCCTTGGAAGCAATCTACCCCCACACATTGCAGCTAAGTAAGACTTTTATCTCAGATGCTACCCAAGTGCTGTGGATTCGCTTTGACCAACAAAAGATGCCACACTTCCTTTTTAATGTAACAGCTCAGTTATATGAATAACAACATTATAAGTCGTCCGTAGCATGACGGATACGGCAATGGCAGGTAGGACGCAGTATCAACAGCAATCCTTTGGAATACTTAAAGTAATTATTCAAAGGACTTGCTCTCTGAAGCAATACACGCTTCGCATGTTATTATTCATGCAAGTGTGTTGTTGTGTTATTATAAATTTGCATTCCTTTAAATGTGTTGTACAATTCATCTGTTAAATCTTTTTTTCTTTGACTAATTCATTAACAATCCTCCCCCCCCCCCTTTTGCATTTCTGATGCCATGTTCTATCGCAAAAATGGCCTATCCTTAAAGTTTATCTAAGAACTTTTGAATCACACTGTGCATTTTATATAATAGAGAATAAACGTAAATAATATAATCATATAATAGAAAGTAAAACGCTTACAATTATTCATAAGCTAGGACACAATCTGTTATGAATAGCAATACCTAATTGTCAGCTTTAATTATACTGTTTATATTTTATTTTTAAACATTTTCTGATTGAGTCTCCTATCTTCAATGAAGCATTGAATCTAGAATCTTCAACATATCTCATCGTTCCTCCCCGTTACCAATATATAGAGAACTCGATGTCGAATCCACCACCCAGAACACATGATCTAGTACCGCTAAGGTCCAAACAGCCTAATCCTATTCGCCGCTACTGCAATCCCGCAGCTATTACAGAATCCAATTCCACCTAATACAGTTATCAGGATGTTTATCTGCGCCCATTATATCGGACTGGGCCGAAAATTCACGATGAGATAAGCACTATCAGGGATCGATAATGGGTTTCTTGTCCCCGATTTCGGTCCCTGTGTCCGATTTGTATTACTTTGTAGTTAACGAAAACATTGTTGGGTATTGACCAAAAAGCAGATACTCGGCCCACGCTGTGGAAGCAGCTGCCCTGATAGAGCCATAGCTAGGGGCCGTTCCAAAACTAGAGAGTTTATTAACTTGAAAACTATAGGACACTGATAAATCGCTGATGTAACTGAATTAATGTTTGCAAGTTCATGTCAGCGGAATGCTTAATATTTGATTGTAGAAAATAAATTTTGTAAATATTTTTCCTTCCAGATTTAGTTGTACCATAAACTACTGCTATAAGTTGTAGCAATACCTGACCTCTAAATATCTGGAATTAATTTACTAGCAACTTTTTAATTGTATTCTTGCATCGACGGTTTGGTGCAGAATCACCACAAGAAAGGGAAAAATACTTAAACTAATTAAGTTATTTTAATTAATTAAATTAACAATGTAGAATTTTAATTTCTACTTTCACGTGCATTGTAGTTCTTGCTGTCGGAACTACGCTCTTCGTGTCCCTGTGAGTACCGTCAGTTAAAACGGTCATACTACGAAGATATAAGGTTTATTAAAGCAGTACTTGACAAGTACCGTCAGGATATAAAACTTTAAAACATAGTAAGAATTTGGTAAGGCTTTTGATTATCTAGCCATAAACTCAGCACTGCACAAAAATCAACTCAACAAGATATTAAAATATTCCTTTCTAATGGAAACTTTCTTTACACCTTGTTTCATGTAGAAAAGGGGATTACAGATTAGCTTTAAAGTAACTAAGCCTTAAGCAAATGAGCTTATCTAGGGATTTCTTGTGTCTAAAAATATCCATTTTATACGATCTTTGGAAACTGAACAAAAGATATTTATTCAGTAATTGGATTAACATCGTATATTCAGTAAATGGATTAACATCATAAAATTTCCATCAATTTATGTATAAATTTTATTATGTGTCTACTGTTCTGTTTATGTATAAAAATGGTACTGTATGAGGTGAGGCGCTGCGAACAATAGTGTAAGGAAATAAAGCCAACATGAATATCAAAAGAAAAAAATTCTAAACATTCTTTAAAATTTAACAAGCAGTTCTGTGAACTCTGTAGATTTCAGATTTCACGTCCATAAAAAGAACCATCAAAGATGTGCTCTACATCGGTTTAGTTATTTTTTAATACGAATTATTTACAAAACTCTCTGCTTTTATCCGCATTCACTAAATTTCAATTAAATGTCAGTTTCTATTATCGGTATTTTTGGAGGCATAACGAATGGAGTTCCAAAATGATAACAAACGAAAAATGAAAATTGTCATGATACATACGCAGAAAAACGTTACACAAATAGCGTAATTTTTTTAAAATTTTTATAGCACGAACCGTTTGTCTAGAATCACTGGAAAAACATGCTGAAAAAAGCTGAACGATAGATGAAAACGAGTCATTAAAAAGGCCACCATCTTGAAACGGAATCGATGAAATGGAACGATTAAAATGACCACCATGTTGAAACGGAATCAAAAACTGAAAACCCTTACACATAAGTCGTTTTGAATGAATTCAAGGAACATTCAGATAAAATTCGAAGAAAATCGAGCTACAAATTTGATCTAGACTGCGTAACAAACGAATTTGCAGACAAAAAGAGGAAATATCGAACGGTCGAGTTAAAACAAGAACTCGCTTCACTCGGTCAACAATATACAGGGTGTTTCATATTGAATGGGCCACAAATAAAACATTCCTGTGAGCATTGTAATTAATTTATTTCGATAATTCCAATTTACCCTGAAACTACAATTATCCAAGTTTCTAGAGATGTTCGATGTGTGCTCCTCCGGTGACACGGCAAATGTCTACGCTGTAGTCAAATTCCTGCCACACTCGTGATAGGAGATTTATGAGTGTTAATGCGTTCAACACGTTAGTTGTAACGTCGTTGTTAGTAAACAGCGCCTCTATCGACGATTTCGTAAGTGGGAGAATTTTCGACGTTGCCAGATAAAACTTGTATGATTGTAGTTTCCTAATAAATTGATTTTGGATAAACTAATCAATTACGTAATTCCTACTGTGCTATTCTTTTTGGCCCATTCAATATGAAACACCCTGTATCATAAATGGGATTAAAATTCCAATTTGCTTAGAGTATTGTTTTCGGCGCCTCATGCTTTTGCGACTTATTTTGACCTTCATATTTTTCATATATCTTCTTTTTAATACACTCATAAAAGCGAGAGGGGGGTAATTTTTTATTGTTAAGCGCCTGCGAAGGATATAAAGCATTACATCGTCGCTTAACAAGAAACACCACCTATCTCAATTTTTTGAAATTTCAAAGAGGAAGATTCAAATAAATTTTTCGTAACCAATAACGAATATTTCTGAATTTTTTAAGATCTACTACGAACATGAGACCACATGTTCCAATCAGACGTGATAATGCTTAAATCAACAAGTATTTAAGCCAAATAGTCAACAACTCTCTCACTCTCTCTTTGCTTTCGAGATTGAAGGATCACAGATTTGATTCTCAATTCCACTGAAAGTCCCATGTGTATGTCGCTTTGAACTATCATTGCGTTTTAAATATTCGGACGTGTATATTACATTAGTGATTTGTCGGGTTTGGTGTCGACCTCGTCATCTGGCTGTGCTTCAAATGTTGGGGCTGTTCCAAAATAAGCCTAATACAGCTTTAAAACCAGAAGTTAATATATCAAAGCGTAAAAAATTTTTTATTTCTTTATGTAATTCAAATAATGTTTGTTTATGTTATAAAAAACACGAGAGTTTCTTTATTACGAGGATTGGATACATAATACTGTCAACCATATAATTACAGCTGATGCATTATCGGTACTAGCTTGAAACATAGCTTGAAGTCATAGAATACCTGAAATAATACCAGTTCTGTGAATGGTTAGCGGCGTATCTCTAACAATCTCTGTAACAGTTTGATAGGAAGCCGTGACTGATATTTTGCCCACTGGGGGTAAGGTTTGCTCTACTTGGATTTGAGTCCCTGTTATTATTTCAAAAAAGGAGCCACTTCGTGGCATTTGCTACCGAATAGTTCCAGATATTCTTAAAGCGACTGACCAGCCCATCCGTACCATCAAAAGAACTGGTATTGCTATTGACGAGTTTTGTGTTTTGTTTACTTGCTGTAAAGTAGGTTTTTCGCCGGGCCCATCAACTTCCGGTGATAATTTTTAATCAATGGGAAACTTCAAAATTTCAACACTCTGTTTGAAGATATTAATTAATGTTTAAAGTGGAGTTTTTTAATGTTATGCCTTAAGAATACTTTGAAAATATTCAATTTAATGTTCCTATTGTTGTAGCGCTCAATGTTTACTTAAAATAAGATCCTAATTTTGTGGGAAGGTTGCCAGAATTATTCTTTATCGCTCTTTTTGGTAACTTCCAAAGTTTGTTTGGCGGTTAAATTTTTAACCATACGATTTAGATAATCACTGACGGTTAAATTTTTAACCAAACGATTTAGTTAAGTCCAATAGTTCCATTTAGAATTTAAACGCTTTAAGATCTTTTTTAACCGATTTAAAAGAAAGGATTACACAAACTCAAAGAACACGGAATACAACGCTTTGTGTACTAAAGAAAGAACTAATTCGAACTTGGCGCTTGATACAGTTTCCAAATGGATTTAGTGATTGCTTAAATCGCAGGGTTACCGGAAAAATGTCTAGGAAAAAGGAATACAAAATAAACAAACCAAATAAACCAGAAAACTCGTCCATACAACACCTCTGGTGACAAACATCGAAATACTATAAGCGCTTGAAGCTAGTACCAATGTTGTTTCCAATGTAATTGCATGGTTGCAACTATTAAATTTCCAACCCTCGTATTTGCGTCACGAAGTTTTATTATTGCTTCATTGATTTAAAGTGAGCTACAACTAATCAAAACCCATTTTTTTCTTTTCAGAAACCGCTCAATATACAATCCTATAGCATATCTCCAGATCGAAAGTATGTTCTCATGTCTCATGATCACGAACAGGTAAGATCTGATTATCAGCATATTGCTCTTATAAAAACGAATATTCGATGAATGTATGGACAAACCAGTTAAGTGGTTACTGTAATATGATGGTATGCATAATCAGACAGTTTTCATACGGTTCTACTATGTTAATATCAAAAGATCTAATAAGGTAAAAATGATACGAGGGTAAGGAAGAAATTATCAGAGAGATTATAGGAGTTTATCTTGATTATAGAATTATTATAGGAGATTTATTTTTGTACTGTAGGTGAAAAATGCTTGAGTGTGAATGACGGCATCATTTCTCAACATAATCCTCAGTCTTTGTGATGCATTTAGCAAAGTGGTCCAGAAGTTTATATATTTCTGACAGAAGAAAAATTTCGGTTGGGCAGCCGATCATTGATACACCTCGTCTTGAGTGTCTTGGGTGCTTAATATTTTCAAAACTTGCACTTTTGACCTAGATGGCTACGATGTGTTACGAACGTTTTTCTGCGAACTCTATCACCAACTTTTCCTCCCTTTTTCCTGCAAATTGTTTTTTTAACCCATCTCTTCGCTCAAACTTTCAGGCATCGTGCGACGCTTACTCCCATTAATCTCCTATAAAAAGCATTTGTTTTTCTCCATTCTAACTCAGCAATAAATTTTTATTATTAATTTCACCACATTTTAGAGCGAATGTTTTACATTCATCTATAACTATACACCAAATAAATTTTTCGGTTCTGTAAAAGTCTAAATTAAATTTTCCCTAATCAAAATTATTATGTGGAGGTGCACGTGAAATTTTCTCACACAGCGGAACTCCGTAAAGTGAATTAGGTTGCCGTTGCCGTCCATAGAAATGCAACATCCGAGTGATGCATGTTCATTATACAGCACTGTCCTCCTATTGTATTGTAACAAAATTCGTCTTGTGGGTGTACGTGAATGTAGTCCAATAAGCAGGATAAAAAAAATAAAGGTCTTTATTTTATGAATATTCTAGGAAAACAAACGTAGCACAGGTAACAAATTTGCACTTGTTCAAATTCATAACAGAGATTTCCAATAAATCTCAATTATAGCAAATTTCAATAGCGCTCAGAATATCTCGGCTTGCTTGCTGATCAAATTACAACTGACTACTCTTGGTTTGAGAGCTTGCTTTTATACTTTTTCAACTGGAAGTGATGTAATCTCTGGAAGGTTCATGAAATTATTGGCTCCCAGTAGAGACAGGTGCAAGGTTCAGGATTTTTCTGAAAATTCCTTTTGTCGCCAAGACAAGCGCATCAGGGAAGCAACTTTACAGATTTGTAGCAATATGAAGAGCCTCTGTTTAACACTAAGCATACCGACACTTCGCTGATGCATTGAAACCACCATTGGAAAACGGTCATTTGACCGATCGCGATAACTTTAGTGTCAATCTCGGCTCCTGCAACGCCTTCCAACCACAAGAAACGGATGAGGTCTCACTGTTCCTTCCTGATGTCTGCTGCTAGCGGTGCAGCATGTTTATTCCGCAATAAAGCGAAGAAAAATGAAATTATCATGATCAAATTTCGCTCACATGACTAGAATGTTACAAACTCTGCGTATTATAATACTAGTGTACTCTTCCTCATTCAAATTTTTTTTCTGACCTAAAGTGCGGATAATTTTCGATTTACCTATGTAAAATTAAAATTTCTCAAAACGTGAGAAAATAATTTGTGCTGGTATTATATTAATGTTGTTCTTGTTTAAATGCTTATTTCCCTAAAACATACAAATGCTACTTAGTATGCTGTTACTGATAACATTTTTCTCTAATTCGAACATATTGCATGAACTTAGCTCCTATAATTCGTTATTTTGTTGAAACATAGTCGTAAAACGTCTAAACTTAGTTACGCTACGACAGCAAAAAGAAATAGAACTTTTCAGTAAGTTACTTCGGATAAATTGTATTAGACTTCTTGCGCATTGTTGGAAGATAACGCCTTTTCTTTCCTGAGAAAAAATATAAATTTAATTTCGCTGACTTAAGAAGAAACTGTTTTTAGAATCCTTTCCTTTCATACATGTCTGGTGCGTTGTGCAGAGGAATTCTCTTTTCACAAGCAAAGACTTTTTTTAGTCGTCTGGAAGGTTTTACTAAATATATATTCATTTCCTAAGAAAAACTGCCGTCTACTTATTTATTTCAACCTAGTTAAACAGATAAGGGTTTAAGGGAAGACTATGTTTGTTCTATTTAAGCCTGAAGCATACTTTGTTTTGATATAATGTTTCTTAGGAGGAAAAATGCACGAAAAATAATTGTTTTTAAAAGAGTTTCCGTCAGATAATAGAATTGCAACAAAAGTGTTACGGAACTTTATATAGAATTGTAAATACTTGTTTTAAATGTACGAAAAGTAGTAGTTTTTAAAAGAAACATGCCAGACAATAGAGCTACAACAACTAAGAAACGAATGTATTAAATTGTAAATATGTACTTTTTCTTGTTGTGCAAGTTAATATCGTTTTTATTTCAAAATTGTGCTTCTGATTTAAACCCTGTACAGTTACGTTAAAGCTTTTTTCACTGCAACATTAAATGCTACCTTTTGGAGACGAAAATGTCGAACAAAGGCTGGCGAGCATTTGGGACCAATTTGGCGAAGTTTGATAGCATTTCCCCAAAGTTATCTGTGAAAGGAAGATACTCAAAATCGAAAGTATTCGAAGCTTCTTGATTTTTTGGAAACAAAGGATTAACGACGTAATTCACGAAAGTTTTTCGAAGTAAAAATAGACTACAGCTTAACTTCCAACATACAAGCAATTTAATCACAGAGAAACAATATAGCTAAGCGCCAAATTCTGTCTTCCTATTTGGTCTATGAAGCTATTAATAAACAGAAAGTTTTGCGGTTTTATGTGGTTTCGCAACTCTTCATCAAAATTAGCGATAAATGGAAGTTATCCAAAATCAAAAAATCTTAGAAGTTTCTCGATTTTCCAGAAATGATATAGTACTCACGAAAGTTTTTATTGAATAATGATCCAGAATTTCTTTAACTTTCTCCACACAAACATCAGCTAAGCAATTCTGGGGGAAAGAGGTCCCATATTTATTTATTTATTTATTCAAAGAGAGAGCACACTGCAGAGATGGCTCGTCATTTACAGAGTGTATGATCAAAAATATACAAAGAACACAAACCACAAAGTGAATTAAACATAAAGAAAAAAAGTAACTGCAGAGACTACAACAGTTCAAAGCTCAAAACCACATTAATTATAAAAATGTAGGCACATAAATGTTTTAAAACGAAAACACGCAATTATAAAAGCACTAAAATCACGCTGAGGTTCTAAAAGTCCATGTTGCATACGGTCACATTAAAATTATAAAAAAATCACACATTTCTTTTTAATTTAGAACATTAAATCAAAAAGTCATTAAAAAAGCAAGCGTCAAAAAGTCAAACACACACAAGCATAAGATCAACACAAAAATAAGAAAACGCATAAAAATCTTAATATATGTAGCCAAACGTTGAAAAAGAAATCAGGCCATTTATTTAAAAGTTGGAAACAATTCGATTTAAAAACAGTACTAGACATATGATAAATGCCCAGTTCATCAGAGATCCTGTTAAAACTCTTATAAAATTTATATAACGAGAACCTGTTATTATAATTAAATTTTGAATATACATTTGTAAAAGAACATATATGAACATATTCAGGGAGGTCTAACACGTGGAAATTCATCAAAAATTTTCAAGGTCCAATATGAAGATAATTATAATACGTTTTTATACTTCGCACACGAAAAAGATGTTAGAAGTGCAATAAAATTGATCAAGGTGGCATAAAAGGAATAGCTTAACTTTTTGTTGCCGCATTTCTAGCATGCTGCATCAGTTGCGCAGTATTATATAAAATAGTCCATAAAATAAGTTGAAAGGCACAAATCGATCACTAGAATGCTTCTTTAGAAGATATCAATTTATTATATTTAAATTTAAAGTGAAAAATAAGTAATGAGATAACTTATACACGACAAGAACACATTGACAGCGATTAGCTTCAGGATCTTAACGAAAAGTGAATAAATTGAAAAGGAAATTAGAGTTCAAGTTACAACATTTAGACAGCGCCATCTATCGAGGTGCAATGTCAGCAGTTCAGTTTCTTTTCTGAAAAACGCTATGTCCAACAAAAGTAATGCATCGTTTTGCCGTGTCTGTTCACTTTCCCTTGCCCGAAGCATGCTTAGAGAAAGTATTGTAATCGCTAAAAGTAAGATTTTGATGTCGCAGACCTTCCTAAAACCGAAATAAAATGTTAGTAATTATGTGTGTGTCACTGGATTTACCGGATATGTGAACATGATAATTCCAGAACACAGTGCTAAGTACGACCCGCTGCAAATTTTAAAATAATAGTATAGAAATTTTATAACTATTAGAAATGCAGTCACAGCTTTATTCATCGCATTAGTATTAAGGAATTTTAAAAATAATGAATTTTGAGTTCTTATTGACTTTTAGAATAAATGATATAGATCTAATTTTTTTTTTATTGGCCTGCTCCTAAAAAAGTTGAGACAGATAGAATTCCTGAGCTAAATGGATGGAATTTGGCATATGATCATTACATCAAAATTGCAGACCTGTGTCAAATTCTTTATCCAATCCGTTTACGGGAAAAAGTATATTTCCTGAAAACGCATACGATGTTCTGACGCAAAGTATGGAAAAACATTTTAATTTAGAAATTCTGCTTTTAGTTCCAAGAAAATATTCGAAATTACGAGTACTTTTTCATAAATAAATAATTACTGATTTTAGATTTGTTTTTCTGGAAACATTTGCATGAGATGTACAGACTCGGTATATCTTCCAAATGATATCGATATCAAATCGATTTGAGTAATTTATTATTATAATCGAGTCAATTTACGTCATAGCCACATCACAAGAGTAAACTACTCTGTGAATTCCAAAATTATTTTTGCGAATTGGACGTGTGTCAGATGAACATGAAATGACTAATGAATTCTGCGAAATGTACGCATGCCAGGTGAATGATTGTATATGTAAGAAAAATATAAAAACATTTTTTAAAAAAAAGCATTTAAAATGTAATTTTTAAGTATATCATTTTTTAAATTATTTGCTATCCTTAACTACCAATTATTATTCCATTCTAATCATGCTGTTTGTGTAAATAATAGAATTGCACTTCTACAAATTCACTCCTAGAAAATATTCTCATAGAAAGCCATTTAATTCGTTTTTCATTTATTTTTAAAATTTTGATTTTCATGTTGAATTTCTATTCCGTAATAACTTTTCAATTCAATTTCATTCGTAAAATAAATGTGACGAAAGATTTTATGATGATGTATTTCATATGTATTATCGAGTAAGACGCATTTTAAATTAAATGAATGAATTCTTCTATTCGTAAACTTATTCATGAATAAATATTTTACATTTGAAAACAGTAGTTTATAGATTTGAAAACAGTTGTTTATAGATGCAAAACATTTTTTTATGTTTTATGTGTGCATTGTTCAGAAATATTACGCTAATGAAATATGTCTATTCTTATTATTCTTTATTGAAAAGACGATTTTCGGAAACAATACAATAACTAGCATCAATACCGTATTTGCGGAACTCATAGGAAATGAAAATTATTTATGTCAATAGAAAATGCATATTAAATAGCTTCATCGAATAGAAAAAAGTCGAATAAAATTGAAAAGATCGTCTGCGGCATTAAATCTTTATAAATATGAATAAATGAATAAGTACAATTGAAATGAATTGCTACTTAAGAACTTCTTTTTAGTGAAATAATCGTCTGCATTATTCTGATATAAATTTGTTTGATAACAATTTATTGAATCTTTTGGAAAAGCAGTGTAATTACTTTATTTTTGCTTTATTTAAAGAAATAAATGAAATATATTTAAAATGCCAACGCAAATAATATCGTCTCTCGAGAAAAATAATTAGAGTACTTGGATCGTGTTTCATCGATTGGCAAAGAAACATATATCGTCATCGTTTTATTAGATAATTGAAATCCATTTATTTCAAAAGAAATGTTTAAGAATTCAGTCCAATTATCTTGTTAATCTAATCATGCCATGTAAAATAAATTATTCGAAGGAAAAAATTAAGATTCACTATTTTCATTAGTATAATTATCCAATTTATTCCTAATTTCTTTTGTTCATTTTATTTGAAAAGATTTGACTAAATTACTCAAATCCTATCATTATTGTTATTATTATCTTACTTACTTTGTGAAATAATATTTTTTAGGTGTTTAAACATTCTTTCACCGCCAAGTACAAAGTCTACATAGTAGAAAGCGAGTAAGTATAGTTAGAATGTTTTCAATAAAAAAAATTTGTTCTTTTTTTTAATATTTAAATCTACTTTCTCAAAAGCAAGAAATGGGGTTATTTTATTTTCTATTGCTTTAATGTTATTAACGTATTTGCACAAAATGCATTTCAGTTACTTTTCTTTTGTTCCAAAAATAATAGTTATTTTTTTCCCAATAATTTGGAGACAAAAAAAAGCTAATCTGGAACTAGAAAAGGGGGTTTTTTTTATTGAATTCCATTTATTGTCTCTAAAAAACTACATATATGCGTAAAATAAAATAGCTACTCTTCAGTACGGTTTTTCCCCTGTAATTGTAATTCGTGTACAAAAAAACAGCTTCCCTTGAGAATCTATCTCATTATTGACTTACTGTCCATTATTTTCTAAAAATTATATATTTCTTGCATTGTCGTATTAAATGGAACTTTTTTTGACTCTCCAGAAAATGCTTTCGAAAATTAAAATAAGTAAGGAAAAAATACATCAAAATGAAATTCCTTTATATTGTCAATTAATTTTTTTCACTACAAGTTTTTATTCATTCAAACCTATTAAGATAAAGGATTAAGTACTTTCTCTTGCAGATTAAATTTAGGTTCAGCAATTAATTTTCTTACATGTTGGTTTTGTGAAGAGAATAAATCCGTCTTATAGCAGGTTTTTACTATGATAAATCTCATCAGATGGAACTGTTGAATATTTTTAAAATAAAGATCTTTATGTCTGTTCATTTTTACAATTCTGTAAAAAATTTAATCTTCAGTTGTTTTTTTACTTTCTTATGTACTATCAAGCAAAATGAATTTATTTTCTCAAAGAAGTAAAAAAAGTTTCCCTATATCTTTTGTGGAACAAAAAATTGGCAACAATTAATTTCTTCTGTTACGAAATTTCATAAATATCCTTGAATCTTTTCAGAACAAATTTTATGCATAAAAAATTTACTCTCTCTTCTGTTGTCATTCAAATAAATTCTGAGTGAGTGGATAACAATAAGTGAGTGGAATAACAAAATTTCGTAGACGACATTTAAACCTACAGACATATTCAAAGGAAGAATTTATTTCGGTTCAAATATAATATTTTGCACAAATAAGATATTTTCTTTTAAAAATACATCGACATTAGAATTGCTAATACTTTTTGGAAATACTTCTCTATTGTATTCGTCAGACATTGGAATATTTCATATTGTATCAATATTTAATACATTCACTGGTGAAGCTTTAATCCTTGAATTTGTTTCGGAGTAAAATTATAAATCTAATTGAAGTAAAACATTTACTGGACTAACCTGAGAATATTTTTAAAAATTTAGTAAAGGCTTCTAACAATCGTCAGTTTTTTTTAGAATCTACTGTAGAAATAGTTGAAATCAAAAAGCCCCGTCTAAATTTTTACAAGGGATTCTAGAGAAGTCGATTTATCAAAAAATGTTCATATAAGATACAGATTATATCTCATCTACTTTCTGCTTTACGTTTTCATAAAATAAGATTAATTATCTTATTTTACAAAAAAAACTAGTAGTTTAGTAGAGTTTTTAATTTTCAGACGTTCTTCAAACGTTTATTTCTTACTATTTTAATAATTCCACAAATCTATTTTGCTATATTCACAGTAAAATTTTATGATGCGAAATTTCGCAGCAAGTACAATGATATCAATCTGTACTTATAATCACAGTGATATTTTCAACGTATGAAAATTATTAATTTTATTAATAAAAATTTGAGATTTTTAGGAATTGATGTCTCTTATTTTAATTTTTAGCATTTTTTTAAATATTTTTTACAATTTTATTTTAAAGAGAAACAAAAGCATGGTGACATTTTTGACGTATGAAAATTTATTAATTTTATTAAGAAATATTTTTAATATAAGTTCATATATGTGTTTACCATTTGGAAATGCTATTGAAATCTATTTCACTCAGAATAATAAAATATAAAGCGTATTCAAACTTCAACTAATAGATACCGAATTTGACACTAATACACCTCTGGGGGGTTTGTTTATTTTTTAATCATTAAACAATACCCATTTGTTTGCTTGTAGCTAATAAATAGCATTTCAAAACTATGAATGCTTCTCTTGTAATTTTTTTTAATTACTGTGAATTATATTCTTGTTTCATTATAAAAAACATCAAATTTATATATTTAAGAGTAGAAATTATTCTATCGGCCACAGTGTAAATAACTTACAATTTATTTACTAAACAAATTTATTTACTGAAAATTTAAAAAAGATTTGAACACTGCATTGAAATTTTTTTACTGCGGCTGATAAAGAGGGTGTCCGAGAATTGCGGGACACATTTGAAAAATTAATTTAAAAAACCTAATAATTTTACAACTACGTTTTTTTTAATGAGAGCGTATTTTAAAAAGTTTTTCCGATAGGTAACGCATCGTTACGGTGGTCTAAGCGGCCGTAAATTATTGATAATCTCCACTTTTTGAGAGCCATTATTTGCGAAAACATTAAAGCTAGAAGAAAAGTAAAGGCATATATTTGTAGAGAATAGTATGCTCTTTTATTTTTTTATTCACATATAGTGTGAAAACTGAATATTTTTTTAGGTATTCAAGAAAAACTAAAAAAGGAAACCAGAAAACGCGCATCGGCTTTTTCCGATTGGTAGCTATTGCGTATGGAATTCCCTCGCTGTAACAAATTTAGAACGCCGTAACGCCGCGTTCCCATCTGAAAAAAACTTATTTGCTCTCTGGTTTAAAAAATCGTAATTGTAACATTATTACATTTTTTATTGATTTTTGAAATGTGTCCCACAATTCAAAGACACCCTGCATTAAAGAAAGTAATTTATTCTTTTATACGTGAAACTAAACGATTTAAAACAGTTTTCTCAATCTATCATTATTTATTAAAGTTGCACGAGATTTTCTACTATTTCAAATTTATTACTCTGTATTTCTAGGCAAACGCAGCCTTTTTTACCTGATATGCCCAATGCAGTCTTTCAGTACGTAGTATGGGGTAGTAAAGATAGCCAATTGGTAAGTTTCTTTTTCAAATATATTTTACCTTGTAATTCTGGAATGTTATTTTATTGATAAACGATATGGTTTCTTCTTCAACAACTCTTGCTAAGAGTTAAAGGCACTGGATTCTCACACAGAAGACAGCTGAGGAATCCCCACGGGATTCTTCGTCTGTCAATGAGAAGCAAATGGACAGGCTATGGGTCCTCTTCTACCAATCCTTTGCACCGTTCGTGGGTGCAAACACGCGAACAGTTCAAGGTAAAGCACGGTCTGCCTGGAAATTTTTCGTGTTGCGAACTCGCCACTGTTCGCTTACCGGGTGTCCCAAAAAGGAGCGACGATTTGAAAAATTAATTAAAGGAAAACGGAAGGCGATAAAAATGTACGGTTTGCTGCTTTCTGCTTAAGAAACCAAGTATTTTATTCTCACCGAGTTTCAAAATTAGTTACAAAATTCGTCAACAGATGGCACTGCTGACTGGGAAAAACTATAAAACAATGTTTTCAAAATAACCGCCATTTGCAACAACAACATGGCGCAGTCTGAGGACAAACTTCGCAGACGCCCGTACAAACATTTTGTTTGGAATGGTCCAGGTGACGATACATCTGGTCTTTCAAGTACACCTAAAAAAATCACATGGCGTCAAATCTGGCGAATAGGGAGGCCAATCCATGCCACTTTGTGTATGAATTTCGTATCAAGGGCAACGACACGATCATCGAAATGTTCGCTGAGAAAATCGAACACTTCAGCCGTTCGATGTGGCCGGGCACCGTCTTGCATGAACCACGATCTGTTCCTACAATCCTCAAAAACATATTGAATGGCCACAAATTCATGAATAATGTGCAGATATTTTACTGCTGTAATCGCTTGTCGTCGGGAAAAGGGCCCAATCAGTCAAAAAGTCAGCAGCGCCATCTGTTGACGAACTTGGAACTAATTTTGAAACTTGGTGAGAATACATTCCCTGGTTTCCTAAGCAGAACGCAGAAAAATCGTACATTTCTATCGCCTTCCGTTTTTCTTTAATTGATTTTTCAAATCGTCGCTCATTTCTGGGACATCGGTATTTCACGTAACTAATCCGTGCATCCTGCCATCTCAGCAATACTATACAACTCAATCCTTTCGTTATGTTTTCAGAATAATGATGGAAGTGGCGTAGCGAAGTGGCATCCGGGACAAAATTTAAGTTTTTCGCCCCCAGTCTTCAATGACTAGCAAAAGCTAATGGCGCCCTGGTCATCGATCCCTAATTATATTTGACTTAAAAATGTGACTAATGTTTTATTTCCATGGCGCCCGGGCATCTATACCCCCTTTGCTCCCCGTCGGCTACACCATTGAATTATGGCTTGGGTTGCACAGTTCATTTGAAATATTAAAAAAACACTCTAGCATGCACACGTGACTTTCCCGCCTATATATAACGATGCAAAACTGATATGTTTTCGTATCTTTGACATATCTTTAAAGTTTATCGAAATCCTTTCTGCTCTATTGTACAATCAGTGGTGTAGCGCGGGTGAGTGGTGCCTTGGTGATAATGTGCTATTTTTGCCCCCTCCTTTGATCATCAGTGGTTTTGCTTGTGTAAACCACTAACGTAGCATGTTATTTTTTCGCACCCTCATCGTTTTTGACCTTAAAAAGTGACAAAAACTGACGTGACCAGTGGCATAAACAGGAAAGTGGCACTTAGGAAATAATATGATTTATTTTTTACCCTAGTCGTCATCAGTGGTTTAACAAACGTAAATGGAGCCATGGGCATAGTATTATTTTTACGCTCCCTCATCATAGTTTGAATTTAAAATGACATAAAGGCAGTAATGTTTCGACTCCACGGCGCCCCATAAAAATGGCGCTCGGGGCATCTATACCCCCGGTCGCTACATCACTGTGTACAATCAGCATTAAAATTGCTAGTTATTTCTAGAAATAGTAAAGGGTTTCAGTGGATCTGTTGACCTTAACTTAATTATCACTAACAAATATGTGATATATTTTTAACAGGTCGTGGCCCTTTTGTTTCATATTTATATCGATTCAAATTAAAATTGCAAATATGGTTTACAAGGTGATGCAAACCACTATGTTTCTGACTGTACTTTCACTAAAAAATTTCATTTAAATAGACCAGCTAACCCGAACAAAACCTCATGGTTTAAAATTTTAGTTAATAATAAATTTGGACTTGTGAAACCGAAAGAGATCTTTAGAATTTCCAGTTGCATTTGCAGTAAGCTTTCTGAATGATGAAATGTTGTCAAAAAATATATCACTATTTCTTTGAAATCTGTGTTTTTTAAAAAATGTCTTCTTTGAATATAAAATTTTAAATGTGTTCTATTGAATTGTCACACATGTTGTAATGTGCATAATATCCTAAGTTTTTGTTTTAATTTTTAATTGTCTCTTGTTTCCTGTTTTACTATTTGATGTCATTTTATGAACTTTTCTGTCATTTCCTTTGTCTTCTGTTTAGTTGTTCAGAAATTTTCCTTTGCTGTTGCATGCAGTGTAATTCAGTTTTGTTGCGATGTTCTATAATTTGATATAATGTTTTGTTGTTATTTTGTACTCCCCGCCGTCCGGGTCTGTGCCTTACACCCTCTGGGTAGACTGTGCCGGCGTGGGCATATAAATAAATCTCCGGGAGTGTTCTTCCCTCTACTTTCTCGTATATTCAACGAAATGTCGCTTTTTGTGCTTCGTATAATAGTTATGAGAATCGAGATCATGAATGATCGAAAAAACGAATCGAAAAATTTTTGCACTTTAGATATATTCCCGTAAACCCGTTGGGTACAAAGTTTAATAAAAATCTACCATTTTAGTCTAATTTTACTAAGATTATAAACTCTAATTTCATTCATCTAGATCAGGGGTTCCCAAACTTTTTCCCTCACGTACTCTTGATTAGTCTTTCTATTTTCACGTACCCCCTACTGTCATATACCCCCTCCAACCATCCGTCTATACAAAGAAGTTTTTATCAATAATGTTAAGGGCCTAGGTAAACTTAAGAGTCAAATGACTGGAATTTATAACATTTGCAGGACTTATTTTTGATTTTACATTTTATTCCATTTTTACAATAGTATTATTTCAACGTCCAAACAGATGAAATCAGTATTGAAATAATTTCGCATTAACTTATAAGGATAGCTAAATATTACACTTCCTTTTGCTTTCTTTTTTTACTTATTTTGAGGATAGGTTCAGGACTTGCACAACTTTTACTGTTTACACGAATTTGGGGAAACAAAATTCTGTAAAAATTTATTTATTTATTTATTTTATTTATTCAAAGAAAGCACGCTACAGAGATGACTCCATTTACAGAGTGCATAACAAAAGCATTTTCTTTTTTCATTCATCTAAGAAGGCACATAATACTTAAGATGCTTATGGATTCTACGTAATTTTTGTGTCAAATTATAAAGCTAATTATTGATTAAATTTTAGTTTAAAAGCGCCTAAAAATGCGATAATTCGATGCACGTCAATATGACGGGTCCGAGACTTAAGGGTTTAATCCCTTACGTTTTCTTGTGTCCGCCATTACCGACTTTGAGTTCGCGTATTCCCAACTGTCCCTTCGCGTACCCCCAGGAGTGTGTATTACAAGTTGGGTACCTCTTATCTAGATTACTGTACTTTGGCTTATCGCGTTCTTATACATGCTAAACCAACAGTAAGTAAACCCTTTGACGGATTTGGTCAGACATTTTATACTGATCTACATTTCTAATCATAAAACCACGTATCAAATTTCATCCGTCTAGATTGTTGAGTTTGAATGTCGTGTTTACTGGCGCACGAACGGAAGGACAAACGAACAGACTCTCCATCTACTAATTCCATCCAAAATCTGATAGAGATCTGAAAATTTAGTGGGATTAAATGGCAACAAATTTCATTTGTCTCTCTCTTTCCATTTTTGAGTTATCATGTTCACAGACAGATATAATTCCAAAAATGGCTTTTTCAAACTTAGGGAGGGGGGGGGGGTCTAGTATCCTTTAAAATCTCGAGATCAAATTTGTTGACGATCGCAATTCTTTCTCTTTGTAAAAATTCTGTGTTATCATAATATGATACAGCCACAACCGCAAAAGGCATATCTCAACATTTATTTTAAAAATCTATGTAACCACTTTTTGTAGAGCACTTTAAAAAAAGAACAGAAAAAAAAAGAAGCTATTCTTTCCGAGTGGCTGATGTTGGCCGGAAATTTATCCAATCAAAGGCTGAACCTCCCCTCAAAATTTACATAACGAACCCTATTAATCTGTCTGCTTCCGCAGTTTAGACAGTAACACTCTTCGGATTCTACGAAGAATTTAAGGAAAATTGCCTATTCTTAAAGAGATTGGCTTGCTACGAGAAGAAAAATGAAAAATACTTCAGTAAATTTGTTCCGGTTGACAAGACTTAATGTTACACTGAAATTTAGTACTTCGTATTTTTTCCACACTTTCGAGCATTTTGCGACAGAATAATTCACTAGAATGTCTAATTTAAGGAATAATGAATAAAAGTTCACAGTCTGGACACTTTGTAGATTACTGCAAACCAAAGTAAGAAAAGAAAATGGCATAAATTTTCATTCATTTGTTCGGTAATAAACACAATTCTGAATTTTTGGTTTTCATCATCAAATATCTCAGTCTCTTCTTTTGGATGTTTAGAATTCCATTTTTAGCATAGAATATATTTTATAAATTGGCCAAAAGCATAAAATGACTTGCATACGCTGTGATACAGTCGCCATATTAATTTACTGTGAAATTCTTACAGTGTAAAAACAATGAAATTAAGTTATTTTCAAGAACACATTATCGATAACAGTCTAATAATAGCTGCTTTTCCACATTAATATATTTAACATGTGTATATATGTAGAAATTGCAATTTTCCAGCATAGCTATTCACGTAAATTTAATCGCGTAATTTTAATTCCTCCCATTTCCATTCAGTAATATCTTTAAAACGCCGAAAAGATATTTCTGAGTTAAATAAATGCATCGCTGATCAGAGATGAGAAAAGTCCTTGAACAATCACGTGCTTTATGCCCGGTAAGAGCATGATTTGCGTAGGTGTTGCGTTCTTTTTTAAACAGCGTTTAATGTTTTAATTATCATGAGATGACTTCGAGATTTCGAAGAAAGAACATGTGTGCGCGCGGCAGCTTGGAAGGTTTGGGAAAAGGCGTATGAATCGAATAATGATATGGTGGTAAAAATGTTTTTTAACTATGTAGCGATAATTTTAACTATCTATAATCCTTTAAAGTCTCATATGTAAATATGCAAATCTTTTTGTTCCTCTCTAAATATAATTCCTCTCTGTAACATTTGTTCTTTTTTAAAATATTTAAGAAATGATTTGTTTTTAAACACTGTTTCCTTCCTTTGTCTTTAGTACATTTCCCTAGAGTGTGCTATTGATAGAGTACCTTTGTACCAGTATGAAGAAGTCTAGAGATATGTTTCTCGCACTGGTTACGAGAACTCCTGGATATCCCCCTACATATATATAACATGTGCGCGCGCGTGTGTGTGATGAAATTTGGTACGCATGTTTTTCATTGGCAGAGCGGGAAGAACTCAAACCCAGCCTTTTCTGAGTAGAGTGAGACTGAATCATTTAAAAACCTATTGCCGATTGACATGAAATTTGATTTCCATATTTCAACAATACCAAACAAAAAAATATGAGGGGTTAAATTTTCTTTAATGAAAACCTTATGATGATAACTAGCTCTTTTAAATACATCTAACAAATGGACTGTTTGTCATGAAATTTGATTGCCATATTTTAACCTGTTAAGCTAAAGATGTAATATTCTTAATGAAACCCTTTAGGACGATAACTACCCTGAATGCATGTTCGTTAAATGGTGGAGCAGTTTTGACGACCTTATTATACAAATTTCTTATCGTTCAAATAAAAATTCTGAAATGGGAAACGAACCCTAACACACCTTTATGGATTGGGTGATCATTGAAATACATTTGAGAAATTGACGACTTAGAATGAAAGTTTTATGTCCAGAGTTCCCGAGAAGGAAGATGCCCAAATGGGTCTATAAATGTAAACAAAACATGAAATGCATTATACTGTGAAATCAAATCAAAGATTATTATACTTTTGATTTGTGAATTATTTTATCAGAATTCGAGTAATATGTAATCAATCAAATAATATTAACCCTTTCCGGTAAGATTTAATCATGGAATGGTGCTTGTATGGCAGGAAAATCAATGACGGGCTTTATTCGTCATTTTTTACCCAAAGGAGTAAACCATCCAGCTGATGTGCGTATGCAGGAGATACTTATATCGTGCATCGTATTATATATTAATTATCGTATTACTTTACAAAAAATGCAACTTTTATTTATGAAATCTGTATTTATTACCTTTATGCTAAACAACGATAATATAAATAAAAATTGCACTTAAATTCTTAAAAGAACTGGTATAAATATCTAATACGATGCACAATATAAGTACGAGGGTCAGTCAAAGAGTGAGTGAGTTGCACTGCCCGAGAAAACAATACTTAATCTAAATTTTGAAATAATGGTACAGTGGTACCTCCCTTAACGGACACTCCCAAATAGCGGACACCTCTAATTAACGGACATTTTTACGAGTCCCAGTCCTTCTATATAGGACAATCCATGTTATTCCCTCTGGATAGCGGACAGGTATTTTTGAAAAACTTTCAATTATTTTGACAAATATTTCAAAATTACACAATATTATACATTACAAAATTACAAATATTCAATATTACAAGCAAGATAAAAATATATGTTTCATATATCAAACAGAAGTGAAAAAACTTTTTTTATAAAAAGTTTGTCCTCCTAATAGCGGACACCTCCTAAAAACGGACAAAACTTTTGGTCCCGTGACTGTCCGCTTTTCGGAGGTACCACTGTATATGTATTTTTAAGTTCTATACAAAAACTACTTTTTGACATAATCGCCTACTTTTTTTAACCTTCCATCGGCGCGCATTTGCAAGAAATACTTGAATTGTGCATCCTATTACATATTTGGTTATTTTATATATTTAAGTGCAATTTTATTTATAAAATGTTTGTTTACTATTAGGCTACTAAATACAGATAACATAAATAAAAGTTGCATTTACTTTTGTAAAATAATACGATATATATATAATAATAGAAAAAATATAAATTTGAATTAAAAAGAAAAATAAATAAAAGAAACAGAAAAGTAAACAATAATAATGAAAACAATACACGTTTTTGCGCGAAAAAGCAGCAGCAAAAAGTAATTGCTTCAACAAAATTTTTTCTAAAGATAACACAACAAAAACTATAGTATAAAATAGCAATGATTCTCTAATAATTGAAACACTTAATAAAAATTAGAAATTACTCAAAATGGAAAAGAACTAGAATGGCGCACTCATCGGAGACCACACGCCACTAGTAGTTCTAAATTGGACAAATTTTCTGTAGAAAGGAATGACAAAAGTCAAAATTTAATCCTTTCTGTGGTCTGAATTTGTCCAGCCACCAAATAAAGAAAATTTTTTCAACAAATTCCCTAATCCAAAATCAATAGAGAGAAAAATGTAAATATTCACCCTCTTTCAAAATCAAAGCCAAGCAGAAATGGACGCTATAAGATGAACAACGCAATCGACAATCTAGAAGCTAGCCACTATTTAATGCAAAAAATAGTTTTTATTTTCTTTTAATTTCAATTAATTAATTTTGATAAATTTTATCAATTTTAACGATATATATGTAATACGATGCACGATATGTCGTAAAATTTGCTTTAGCGCGCCCGCTGGAAGTTTAAAGATTTTTCCCCGAGGCGTGGCAAAAGTCTTTCTGTGCCTTTTGCGATGGATTTCCGTCCAATAACCATTGCTGGGTTACTGCTGTTGAGTTAAGCACAAACTGTACGGAAATCACGATGCTCGCCAAATCATATGCACACTTCTATGTGAAATATCCAGTTCATTTACGATTTCGTCTACTGTTTCCAAGAATACATTCATTCACGCAAGCAACGATCTCAGCATTTGTCGAAGTTGTTGGTCTTCCCTCGCAGAATGTCTGAACATAGCCTCTTAACATCGGTACGTCCGTTCTCGAACGTGTAGCACCATTTTGAGATAGCTTTTATAAAACTTTAAATATTTAATGGGACAGAACAATCATTAAAGACGGTACGAACATAGAAAGTAAAAGAAAGGATTGAGAGAGCGGATGCTACCTTTTACAAAACATTAGAAGTCAAGCCGATATCGGGCGACATGCTCACTCCTTGAGGTTCGAATCACGTCTCGTCGAGAGTGGAAGAAAAGAGATCTTATAATGTCTTCAGCTAGATAGAAATGTTGTCATCACATACGAACAAACTATATTTCTCACATTTATTTAATTATTTTCCTTTTCTAGTCTCCACATAGTTTTGATGAGAAAAGACCGGGCAACTCCGGGTAATCTGCTAGTTGCTAATAAAGCATTAACACTTTTGCACTCTTGTGTCGAGTCAAACTCGACATTCTGAATGATGCACATTCTTGTTGGATAGCGCTCATTATAAAAACCATGTAATAGCCAAAACACACGGATTAATTTTTAGAAATTGAAACAAATTAATAACAATATTTTTCAGCATCTTACAGCGCTAAATCAATCCTTATTCTCACACGTGTATAGTTATGCATCTTTTTATCTTTCGGAGAGCAGAGGATTAAACGCAAAATTATATTTCTATAACGCAAGTCAAGCTACAAAATAACTGCCGTTTCAAAAATCGAGCTACGATTCTTTTTAACGTTACTATTTAACCCAATATACGCCAAAACTTTATTATTTCACATGTTCATGAAAAAATTGCATAATAATTTTTATAATGATAGAATTTTTAATTAAACCCTTAACATACAATGGCGTCTCTGCCTCGTGCATCGAATTACAGAATGCTTGCTATTTAAATCCGTATTTAAGTCAACATAATTAATTTTAAATACAAAAATAACCAGTACACGCTGAAATGTCTCAAGTATCCTTTATCGTCTTAAATAGTTTGAAATAATAAAAAATGTCCCAAATTGGTGGTGGCATCTAATTAAGAGGTTAAATAAAATCGTATGGGAAGGGGTTAATTATAATATCACAAAAATTATTTTTATTGACTTTCCAGCTTCTATAGAAGTCAGTTCAACATTTAGGTACAACGATTAAAACAAAAAATTCCACTGCTTCGGCAGAAATAAGTGAAAAGCAAGGGTACCAAAAAAGAACAATGGTAAATAATGGAATATTCGTGTTTTTAAAATTAATTTCACAAAAAAGTTGAGTATAAAAGTCATTATAAAATAAATATTTTTTTTTATTTTAACCTTTTGCGGACAGGTAACTTTTTAGAACACTCAGATCAGGTTGGCGCACTTTATACGCCATCCCATTTTTTCCAACTCTGTGCTTATCTAATTACATAAAACTTTATTTTTCATATTGTAATAAGATTATGGGTTTGAATGGATGGATAAAATACACATTTGAATCTGAATTTTAGCCGCTATCCTCTTCGTTAACTGGATTTCCTACATCTCATTCTCGAGATCGCTGAACTGTGGCGCACATTATACGCCGTACCTGTCAACAAAGGGAAAAATTATTAGCATTGTGTTTTATATGACTCTATTTTAAAAGCCATATAACAAATAGATAACTAGAAGTAAACATGAGATGGAGTCAAATAAAGGACTTACTATTAATGAATCTCCGTTCCTTTTTCAGGCGTATGTGTATCGAAACAATATTTATTATCTCAATTCCTACGGCGGCGGAGCCAAGCCCACAGCTCTCACGCAGTCCGGTGAAGAAGGGGTCATCTTCAACGGACTTCCAGACTGGATATACGAAGGTGAGTGCAATGCCATTATCATCTGCAGTCGGTGACGACTCGAATTGGCAGTAGGAAGAAAGCTACGAGCAGCCCACATCAAAGATGAATGACGTAAAATGTATTTCTACGCATCTTAACGCTGTAGAAAGGCTCCAAGAGATTTAAGAATCTTTCATGTTTAGTATAGGGTTATAATACTCAGAATATTTATTACTAGCGTTTCAAACAAAATTTTGTTCAAATGTATGTGTTACTTTAAAATCTGCTGTGTGCCATCTTAAGTTGTTTATACATGAAACTTTAAAACTCAATATTATTTCTTTATTTTTTTAGCAACTGATCTTAAAATTAGTACTGAATACCCATTAATTCAAAAACTGGAAGTATACACATAAACACTGCTTAAAAAATAGTAAACGCTTGTAAAATTTTTTTCCGTTTGTTCCTAATTTATGCATTTTAGGTTTTCTATCTTAAATTCCCCATCCGTTTATTTCGCTATTTACGTGGAACCGCAGTGACTTAAAGCATGTGAGGTTCTCATGGCTTGGTAATCGGAGCACCGCGAGTTCGAAACCCTATTTCACAAAAGATCCGCCGAGTATACGGTTGAATTTGACGAGGGTGAAACGTCCTCTTGCTTGTGGAACTGAAATTTGGAAAAGAGGGTGCCGTCTCAACTGTCATCCTTATCAGTTGACCACTATTCAAAATAAGTCCGTCCAAAATATCCCTCATACAGCTTCAAAACAGTATATTTAAAAAAATCCCCGTCGGCAAGCCAGAAGGCAAAGGTAGATTCCTTTAGTCAGGAGATATGAGGAAAAGAACATTTCTCCCTCTATATTTGTAAGGATTAGAGATGCAAGAATGAAAGAGGGTAGAAGAGATTACAAATGACGAGAGCTTTCCAAGAAGGGGTAACATGCATAGGTTGAAAGATGCTTTAAGTTAGGGGATGGGGGATCACTTTTCAGTTCATAACTTCTACGCAACATTAACTATCAAGAGACTTTAAATACAAAAATTGTTCGTTACGATAAGGCGATAATTCGCCTAATTTAAATTTTCTTTCTATTTTCAATTTTAAAGGAATTATTGAGAAATGAAGATTTCAACCCCTCACCATTTCCACCCCCTTTAAGCTGAATAGCCCATCTACGAACTCGGCAGAGATTTTTACTTTCCTTGCAACATATCCCACGCCGGTTAAAATGAAATTAAAATTACTCCAGTTATCGTGTTCACAAGATAACGTGGGCAAAGCGTTATATTTATATATATATATAAACTTTTGAACGAAGGGTGGTTTGGGGTTCTTGGGGTCATGATTTGTTGAAAATCTACAGAAATTTTTCGGAAGTCGTGTCATGAGAATCATTACAATAGTTAGAGTTCCTATAAGGAATCTACCTGGTATAACTAATCCTCCTAAACTAAACTCGTCATTTCCATATGTAGGAAAATTGACTACATTTTATTGTATCCCGTGATTAGCGCGGAATAATTGGTTCAGCTTATTCGATTTTCTAATAAAAATTGCAACTTTTTCATTGCAAAAAGACTTCAGTCTACAGTTCAACCCCGGTTAACCGAACTAAAGCGGGACAGGCCGTTTCGATTAACGATTTTTTTGGTTAAGCCATGAACGTCTATTACTAATTTGTATCTAAATGTAGTATGCAATTCTGAAGTGCTTTGACTGTAAAACGAATTCATGTATTAAACGAACTCGCTACGTAGCTTCACTTATGCTTTTTATTAAATTTTACCCTCCGTCGGGCTCAATACTCGCATCGGCGAGTTCGGGCAAAATGAATATCGTAATTAATATTGTTAATACGCATTAATTTTAGTTTTAGCTTTCTAAAATTAATCACTGGCCTTCTTGAGGAGGCTCAAAAGAAAAAGTGGGAATATCGTTGCAAAAATGCCTCGCCTTCGCGATTATTTCCATGCAGTACAGTAGGCGTTTTTTGGATTTGCCATTTCAGAGATACTTCGGATAGCCTGGGTTTCGGTTAACCCGAGATAGATTAATCGGGTTTAACTGTATTTTTAAGCATTGCATCTAAATAGAGATTAAAATTGAGGTCTGTCAGTGAGAAATAGTTTCACATACAGATGGTAAATTAATGATTGCGTGGCATAGTTTTTTACATTGTGATGCTCAATCCTACCAGAGGTAACTGTTAGGATAATATTGATGCAGAATGATGAACCAGGAATTATATTCGAGTTACAAATTCTGAAGTCTATTGCAGGAACAGAATAAATATAGATACTGTGTTACTTTCATGTAATTACTGTATCGAATTTCCTTCAGATGATCCACCAAAAGAATACTGACATGAGAAACGGAAAAAGTCACAAAATATCTTTCAACTTGCACGCCATCAAAACTTTGGATTACAAAATATAGAAACGAGTTCTTATTTCACCAGAAGAAAAAAAATCTGCTTTCCTTGTAGACATGAATAATAATGTTATCCATTTTGTTATTCCTTCTACCATTTAGCTGTAAACTTCTAATTAAACAAAGAGTGAGCAAAAATGTAAATTAACGATTAGCTGCCAATCCAGTTTCGCATATTTTTAAGCCAAATGAGAAATTACAAGCAAACTCCAAGCCCTTCTCTCCAAGAACCAATACAAAGATTTCCCTAATAGAATATCAATATATTCCTCAAGAAGGTGGTGTAATGACGTTAGAGCTCTTCTAAGCGGGCCCTTCTATTCCTTAACAATCAATGCGAGCGTTAAGTATATATTAGCATACCAATTAGGGCCCTTCAGTCTACGCTGGATTAAATCCTTCCAGAAGATATCCACTTCATGTAGGCGAGAAAGATTATCGGCTTTCAAGACCCATAAGGAGTTAAATTGGGTTTTAACGCGAATCTAATATGTGTTTACGCGTGCTCCATTAACCATTTAGGGCGGTAGACTGGACATCGCCTGTAAAATTTTGAAAATTTTTTAATCTCAATCACGCCAACCTCCTTAGAGGGTGTTGTTAATCTTGGCAGTAAATTTTTCCTAATATTGTGCATGAAGTTCGCATTAGTGTCCTCCTTGGCGAAATGCAAATTTGCTATCGATCTCGCAGTAGTAGTTCAATTGGCGAATTCTCCGGTTTCGGCAGGATTAATCGCCAAACTTTGAGCAGAAAGACGAGAATGCATTATTCAGAACATTTCTGGCTGGTTGAATGTAGATTAGGTTGATTAATGAGACAATAGGGAAATGTAATTACTCATCCGAACACATGACAGAGTTCTTGCAGAGGATATACTTCCCATTTTGTGGGTGATCGGTGCTTGGTTATTTTGAGAAAATAGATAAACAGACGGTAGTTGAACTCTGTATTTGTATTAATAAATTCAGTAGAAGCTGATAAATGCAGCGATGGATCACTCCCTTCGTCTTAAAAGTAAAACTGACATCGCTAATCACTAATAAACCTCACTAATGTTTAATATGCGCATGTGATTAAGTCAAAATGATACATGGTATCAGAAAAAGATTTATGAATTAAAACGAGCAAGTAAAGACTTAAGTTAGAAATATCCGTTTTGGATCCAGATAAAGTGTAAATTATGGATCTCTCGATCCTTTGGCATTTAAGTTACAAATGATTAACCTAAAATTAATACGACTTAAAATTCTGTTTTCTTATTTTTATTAGTAGTAATTTTCGTTTTTTTAAATACAACATTAAATTTTATATTCATTTTAACACAATAATAAACCATTTATTTCATTTTCCAGGTGTCTTCAGTTTTCAAACTTCATGACATTCAGAGTATAAATAAAATTCATGCTTTATTTTTTTTACTTCATATATTATTATATACGTATATTTTATATACTTCTTATACTAATATATTTTATTATATTATGTCAGAATCAATATAGATGTTATCCTAGGAGAATAATGTTTTCATATGTAGGGTGATTCAGTATAATTGTTCAATAATTTTCTACGAGGTTAGAAATAGTAGTATGCGAACATGCATTCAAAAACGAAATTTGCTATCCCTACAAGGGTTTGCTATAACAGTGAAGTAGTGAAAAAAATCAAGACACCTGTTAAAAAAAAAGTGTTATGGCGAATGCCTACCGGAATGTAAATCTGGGTATACCTTCTCCAAAAATATCCAATAGGTTCTTCCATCGAACAGTAGTGACAGTACTTATGGGCCACGCAGATAATCTCCCACAATGCCAGCCCACACGTTAGCGCTGAAATATTGTTGTACACCGTGTTGCCTTGCTGCTCGTAGGTTTCCAAACGTCCACTAAGATGCCAATTATGAAAAGTGGCCCCGCCGTTAATTGAAAATGTAGTATCCTCCATAAAACCAGCGGGAGTGGTCTCCCAAAAATTTCTCGTATCCGCCCTCACACGGGTATCGAAAAAATACACCAAGCGCCATTCATTCCCTAACACAGGTGGGGGGAAACGCGCGAATCGGTCACTCCTTTTTTGCCTCGTAGAATGGTGAAGAAACCGAATATGCAATTTGAACGCTTTTTTTACTTTTTCGTATACGAAGTATACAAAGAGAAAGTATTGTAATCGTCAAAAAATTCGAACTCGAGATTTTGACGAAGCTCCACGTTTTAGACCTCCCTGAGTCCGAAAAACACAATTTTGGAATTAGTCTGTCTGTCTGTGAACACGATAATTCGAATACTATTACATCTACGGGGATGAAATTTTATGTGTAATCTTTACACATAATTTGTAGGTTTCTATCAAATTTTGGACAAAGTCCGTCCACGGGAAGTCTGGCTGTATGACCGTGTTAATGTGAACGCGATAACTCACAAACTTAAATAGCTAGGTGGATAAAATTTGGTACACATTTTTATCATCAGGAATGTAGGTTTGTATCAAATTTTGCGCCAAATCCGTTGGAGGTCTGTCTGTATAATCGCATACTTTTGAACGCAATAACTTCTTTAAACCAGCGGGAGTGTTCTCCCCTAAACTTTCTCGTATACTTCCCCAAAAAGTTGCCGTTTCCCCTCCCCCCGCGTGGCTAAAAAAATTCGAACCTACTGTTACCCAGAATCTAATTACTATCAGAAGGTTTTTCATTATAGTGATTGAAAAATATCTAGGTAAAGAATCAAATTCAAAGCGATGAGTCCCGAATTTCCGCTCTTGCAGCTCAAGGACAAACTGACGCCTTCACATGCGCAGAAGATTGCTCCCAGTACGCATGCGCGTGGAGATGTGGATTCTTTTTAAAAATAAATTATACAGACCGACAGACAGTCAACCCTTTGACGGATTTGGTCCAAAATTTTATACGGACCTACATTTAAGACGATAAAATCGTGTACCAAATTTTATCCATCTAGCTATACAAGTTTTTGAGTTATAGTGTTCACATTACCGCGGACATACAGATAGACAGACTTCCCGTTAACGGATTTCGTCCAAAATTTGATAGAAACCGACAAATTATGTTTAAAGACCACGTACCAAATTTCATCCCCGTAGCTCTAATAGTTTTTGAGTTATCGTGTTCACAGGCAGACAGACATAATTCCAAAATTGTGTTTTTTGGACTCGGGGAGGTCTAAAACGTGAAGATTCGTCAAAATCTCGAGTTCGAATTTTTTGACGATTACAATACTTTCTCTTTGTATACTTCGTAGACGAGAAAGTAAAAATTAGTCATGAAAGGAAGAAAAACATTGTTTAATTACAACATCCTTGCAAAATACTTCTTGACGGCAATTCTAACCTTTCATGTCTCATTTTTTTCTGTGTTTCAACGCGTCACTTCCACCCATACATTCCTATACAAAAAAAATGTTCTTTATAGTGATCTGTGCCACCCCTCAAAGCTTGTTTCATGATTTTAGACTAACCATGTTATAAACTTGGTGTTGTTTCCGTTACTTAGTCCACTGGCAAAGAGCCCCTTTGAGTTTTGTTCTCCATGTTATCTTATACTAGCAGAACGCGCACGGCGTTGCCCGTGGAATCAGGACTTCAAAAACATGAAAAAAAAAATCGTCCACAATGACACGGAAAAGTTTTGAAATAAAATCAAAACAAAAGATACACATTGATTTTCCCGCGATAATGACATGTAGAAAAGCAGTATAGAGTACGTTATTCCAAAACAATAAAAAAAAATTGCAACGTGAAAATCTTTATTATACAGCAATCGTGTATCTAAGTTATGCTGATGCAATACAGTCTCAAACCACAGTACCGTGACGTTTGAAGGTCACGACAGTACCCCCTTCGTCACCCCCTGGAGCTTGCGCGAAAAGCTATGGCACATTTTACGCAGATGGTAAAGAAACTCTTTTAGTTCATCACGAAAAAAATTCTCTCATAATTCAGCGAATTACGTTAGAAGTTCAAAGCCAACTTATCACCCATGTCAGAATCTTCCAGCACTGCTTAATTTACGACTAAACCCTTGCATCCAACGAAATGATTTCAAATTATTCCTAGCAAAACATGCTAAAAAGTGAGGAGAGAATAATTCCAACAGATGGCGCTAGCCGTAGCCACGGAGAAACTCACCGTTCCGGAGAAAGAACTTCATTCGAAAAGAATTTTTTTAACCCTTTAAGAAAAAAAATTATTAAAAACGAACGGACAAAGATATTTTAACCGTTCTTGTTTTAAATGAGAGATAAATACTTCTGTTGTTACCACAAAAAAACTGAAAATCATAGGTTTATTAGAACGTTGGATGCGAGTAAATAAAAATTGACAGTTAAAAATATAAGAAGAAAGTGACAATTTTTAAAAAAATTCTCAAAATTCAGTAATTTACGATAGAAATTCAAAATTAACTTCATTAGAACGGAAATCGCGTGCTCTTTCCGATGGTCTATCTATTTTTGTCGTACAATTATTTGAAACCATTCTATTGAGAAATTAGCGCGAAAAATCAAACAAAACAACACAAAACATTAAATAAAAAAATTCTAGATTAAAATTTAAAATTTCGGCTTCGAGGTGCATTCAGTCACCATTACGACTACCTGTGTACCAAATTTCATGGCTGTAAGTGCGATAGATTCGTCTGGACATCGCAGACAAACACACACACACACACGCACACAAACATTGCCTTTTATAAGTATAGAAAAATGACTTCTTTCGGTGTGTTTGAGCTACCTTTAAAATTTGTAGTATGATTTTAGAAAGTCCTGTATTTCAGTATTGGCTAACGGCAATATTTACTGTAAAGGAGAGATCTAGTCATACCCCCCCC
>BGPR01000219.1:746732-772485 GCA_013235015.1 Araneus ventricosus
CAATTTTGCTGGTTTTGATGCTTTTATCGTATTTTGCATTACCCCAATCGCATCTTTGGATGGGTAAAGTGTCGTAGCTGTAGGTCAAAAAAATATATTATAAATGTGATTCTATATAAATTCTATACCTGAGAGGTAAATTATCTTATTCCAATTTTGCTGGTTTTGATGCTTTTATCGTATTTACATTACCCCAACCGCATCTTCGGATGGGCAAAGTGTCGTAGCCGTAGGTCAAAAAAATATATTATAAATGTGATTCTATATAAATTCTATACCTGAGAGGTAAATTATCTTATTCCAATTTTGCTGGTTTTGATGCTTTTATCGTATTTTGCATTACCCCAACCGCATCTTCGGATGGGCAAAGTGTCGTAGCTGTAGGTCGAAAATATTAAAAAAATAACCTCTCTCAAAAAAATTGTGCATTGCAATACATTGCGATCTGGAACTTCTTTTGGCTCTATTGTAAAATGTTAAAATTGTTGTTTAAAATAGTTTACCTCTGACGTACAGAATGAGGGTCCCACGCCAGAGGAACCACGAGTATGTGGATGAGAAGACGCCGGATAAGTGAACGGGTTCTCGCTTACCTGGTTGGCATAGTAATGATGTGTGGTCGAGTTATCTCCACTCCGATAACAGGACGTACCTCCTTCGGGTGGATCATAGCCGGTGATGGCTGTTACGTCTTCGACCTCAATTTCCGACTGCTGTCGTGGCGACCGTTCTTCACTTCACCCTGGATCTTAATCAGGGCTGGGGTAGCTCCGTTTATGGTGCAGAATTAGAGTATTTCTATCAGCGCTACACGCTTTTGGGGATTTCTGTTTTGACCTCCAGATTTTTGATTATAAAAAAATCATTTTCTACTTTTTAGCATACTAATAAAAGCTTGTTTCCCTAAAACATTTTATTATTTATTAGAGCACAAAGATAATCAAATAAAATTAAATTAGTAATTAAAATAAATTTAAACATACACTACAAAATTTAAACAATGTTTAAGTAGCTCGCAATATGCCGCTGCATACAACAAACAAAGGAAGGCAAAGATTATTCAAAGAAAGTAAAAACCAAGAAAAATACTCCGAAAGAATAGAATTAAACAAGGAATCCATTCTAGTCCACTTTTTCAACGGCTATAGACTATATTCGATATAGATTCAAATTATTTGGGAAATTTTTCTGTTTGAAGCTTGACTTTCGTCTAACAAAGCTTCTCATAGTCCGAAATTTCCCAATCAAAGACGAACAAGACAAACAACCAACAACAGAATTTTTTAAAAGAACAAACAAACATAATACCGCGAACAAGACTGATTTTAAAAAATATTAACCATCGGGGAAGAAATGCCTTCATAAAAATATCAATAAAAGAAGTTTAAAAAATCAAACTTACCCTAGAATTGGAGAGAATTATTATTTACTATTCATAAATTTTAAAAATTTATTCTTGAAAGAGATTACATTAACCCTCCGACTGTATTTTTTACTTTCTCGTATACGAAGTATACAAAGAGAAAGTATTGTACTCGTTAAAAAATTCGAACTCGAGATTTTGACGAATCTCCACGTTTTAGACCTCCCTGAGTCCGAAAAACACAATTTTGGAATTATGTCTGTGTGTCTGTATGTCTGTGAACACGATTAACTCGAAAACTATGAGAGCTGCGGGGATGAAATTTGGTATGTGGTCTTTAAACATAATTTGTAGGTTTCTTTCAAATTTTGGACAAAATCCGTCAACGGGAAGTCTGTCTGTATGTCCGAAGTCATGCGAACACTATAACTCAAAAGTTTGAATAACTAGATGGATAAAATTTGGTACACAGTTTTATCGTCATGAATGTAGGTCCGTATAAAATTTTGGGCCAAATCCGTCAAAGGGTTGGCTGTCTAGAGTGAAACCTAGCAGTATGCGATAGATGCGTTTTAATCGGTACGCATCTCCTTGAATTCTTTACCTAGATATTTTTCAATCACTAAAATGTAAAACCTTCTGATGGTCATTGGATTCTGGATAACAGTAGGTTCGAATTTTTTTAGCCACGCGGGGGAAGGAGAAACGGCACCTTTTGGGGGAAGTATACGAGAAAGTTTAGGGGAGAACACTCCCGCTGGTTTCAATCACTATTTAGATGCAATGTTTGCCAAGGTGTTCAAATACAGTTGAGTCAAGCGAGTTGTTTTTCATATGCAATCTTTATTAGTGTAATGTGATCCAACGTTATGAAAGTTCTAAATAAACACATAGATAGACTGGCAAAATCGCAGGATGCAGCAGAAAATAGATTTGCTTCAAACCCTCGGAAATGGCAGGATACGCAGTCAGAGGTTAACCCCTTTACAGTGTAGTGTTCTGTGCCGTCTAATTAGATGCCCCCTTCTATTTTGGGAATGTGTTGTCGTGTTGATTCTACTAAGAACCCATAGGACACATGAAATGTTAATATACTACTGGACATTTTTGCATCGAATGATAACCTCTATGAATGACTTAATTTTAGATTATATATAAACAGTTGCCATAATCCGATACACGAAATGAGCTCAGGATGCACTGAAATTTGGGTTAAGAAAATACCCAACTCTACAAAACATCTCTCTGTCCACCAAAAAAAAAATTTTAATCTGAAAGCGTTTGTCACCCGAAATGCATATATACAAAACTAAAAGCCCGGAGCTCTCGTCATCGGAAATGCCGAAATCCAAAAGGTCTCCAAACGAATGCTTTACACATGCATCCATTTCAAACCGTCTTTACTGGTTTCCTATATTCCTCTTTTATCGCTTTTGCTGCCACGAAAACTTCTGACATATCATTTCGTCATTCTGTGGATCCGTCTGGGTCATCCAATAAAACTCAAATCCCTTCTCAAGGATGGGGATCCTTTTTAGAGGATTCTAACAAGCTTTTGACAGTTCGAAATCGTATATTTCACTGCACATGGCATGAAATTTCTTACAAGTGCTGAAACATCGAAAGAAAGATGAATGCTTCGAATCAGAATCTGTCTTTCGATAGAATATTTTGCGCCAGCTACGTAGAATTTTGGGCAAATAAATTTACCCCCTTTGTTGCTGCAAAGATGATATTGATTGACATGAGCGCTGCTATTGCAGTATTTTGTTTTTAAATTATGCTTTTAATGTTAGATGTGAATCTTTACGTGAAATTTCGGTGAATATCTTTTGATTATTTCAAAAGGATATTATCCATTCAGCCGAAAAAGATTGATTTTAGCAACATCATACTAGTGCGGTGTCCTCACCCGCACTATTTTCTAATAGGGGAAAGTGGGGTAAACCCGGGTAGCTAAGGTTAGAAGGCCTGCTGGAGCTAAAATATTCGACAGAGTACTTGTCAAATTTTATTAAAATATTCATTGTTTATCGGAGTGCAATATATCTTTCAAGAAAAGTAACATTTTCATTACATTTTTTATCAATGATTTTTATATAAAAAAAGTCAAACTACCCTACCCACTAGTTTTACTCCACTAGTGCGGTAAAACCGGGTACGCCTGTTAACGTTATGGGAAATTAGGAAAACTCGCAATCGTTTTTTATTCTATATGACAATTTAAGAATATAAGTTACAAAATTCGCATATAAAGCAGTTATCTTCTTCCTCCGCGCCACTGCAGCTTTCGTGAGCACAGCTAAGACAGTTTTTATATTAGATTAACCCTTCTTCTTTATTTAAATTAGAAAATTCATCATTAAAATATAAACAATCAACGTCTGCTTGTATGATGTGTTTTTATCGTCTTAAACGGAGGAATCGTGAATACTGCGTGTCCCGGACTACGCCATTTAGACTACCCGATTTTACCCGAGTGCAGTGGTTATAAAAAATTGTTGGAGTAAATCCTTATTGTTTGATAAGGTATAAATCCTTAGTAAACGTATAATAAGCTGGACTAAAAATGGATTTTAAAAGTGTAATGATTTTAAGTAAGGATAGTTTAAAATCAAACGACATTAGAGAGTTGATATCTTAAAACAAATAAACCTTCAGAGAAGCAGTGAATTAAACAGCTGCAACACGCCACTATGGCTGTTCCATTTTCTTGACTAATAGAGTGTAATTCAGTATCTGTCTGCTAGAAAGAAGAGCTGATATTGCCTGAATCAAGAGTATCCGGGTTTACCCCTACCCTCCCTTATACTTTTGTATACGGTGTGTTTTGTGTTTAGCTTCGTTACATAGTGAAAGGAATCGAATATAACCTTTGCATGTCTTCCCATTAGCAGATCAACAATTTTGATGCGAAAACCCATTCCAAAATTCGTGTATCTAGCATACTGTATTTTTGAATTATCGTGTTCAAATACATAGGAATGGACAGATCGACTGACAATCAACCAATTAATAAGAGTTGGATATTGTTTTTACTAGTACTGGTTCATCTTATTTCAAATTAAATTGCTTAGTAAGAGTTAGTAGGAAATGGTATACAAAAAAAAACACGTGAAAGTTGTTGCAGATCTTTCTTAACCTTATATTTTTCGGATATATTTCTCAAACAGTAAACACAAAAATTTGAAATATTTGTTTTGTTTTTGATACTGGTTTAATTTGCAAAGACAGCATTCATTTGGATGGTCAACTTTAGATTTAGACTTCACCTTACGTGGTAAATTTTTAAAATTATCCGAAGAATATAAAAACAGCGTGTTAATCAACTTCGTACACACTTTAAGTGCTCGCCAGTATTCGAAAAGTTTCATGATGATCTGAAATTTATTTCTGCCGATTTTCAGTTTTATTTATTGAAATTTTTGCCTTAGAAGCATTTTACTCATATTTTGTTAAGAATCAAAACTTATGTTAGTATTCCAATTAACTTAAGACTGCTTTGCATCATATTCCAGAAATTAGTTACATATGAAGGAAACAGTAAATTCTGTAATTCTTAATTTATTATTCTTATTATAACTTATTAAATTATGTAATAAAGTATTCCATGTAAAAAAATTTTAATATATGTAAGGTTCAGAGTTAAAGGGGTCCAGGCCCATGTTTTGCTCATTTTGCACTAACACAATCACGGTATTGTAGAAATGTTACATTTTATTGCGCAATAATGATTCAAGTCCATAGTTCAATTTGTATCCACCAGGCAGACAGAACAATTAGAAGTCTACTTTTATTTTAAGCTAATCAACTTTGAGCTCTGTTTCCTCGAAGATGAATCCCATGAACTTAGTTAACTTTAACTCTGAACTGAACATATTATACAAGATAAACCACTTACTTTAGGCATATGCAACATTGTCGCAGTAAGCTATTGTCTCAAATCAGTTTCCTCCCTTTCTGTATTTCAGCGGAGATTTTTCACAGCAACAACGCCCTGTGGTGGGGTCCAGACGGTACCAAGCTGGCTTACGGGGTCTTCAATGACACTCAGGTGGACGTGATGACGTATCCTTGGTACGGGTCCTACGAAGACAGCACGAACGTCTATCCTCAGACAATCAAGCTACGATATCCAAAGGTGAGGACTCACAGAATTTCACACGCAATTGAATGATTGTTTGTTTAAACGTTTTTCATGAGCGGTACAGATGTTGTGCCGGTGGATTTTTTTATCTCTGTACAGACTGGAACAAATGCCATACCGGTAAACCGCTGGAATTTCACTTTCTACGAACATAGCTGAATAACAAGGAGTATGTTTGCTTAATTTTTCCTCATATGTGGAACAAATGCTGCACCAATAGAATTTTCTCCTCTGTGTACGGGCTACTACAGATGCTGTACCTCTAAATTGATGGACTATCGATTGGTGCGGCTTGGCAAACATCGATGTCATTGAATATCATGACATGTTTGCTTAATCGTTTTCTCGTATGCGGAAATGATGCTGTACTAACAGAATTTTCTCCTCTGTGTACGTTCTGAGGAGTACTGATACCTCTAAATTTATGGGATATCAAGCGGTAAAACTTGGCAAACATAGATGTCATTGAGCATCTATGTTTGATTAACCGTTTCCTCATAGGCGGAACAGGTACTGTACTAACAGAATTTTCTCCTCTGTATTCGGATCGATACAGATACTCCTGTACTAGGCTGATGGGATTTCACTTCCGACTCAATATCCTCTAATCACCAGGTAGATGGTTTTAATCCTCTGTCCTTATAAACCATCTCATGTGCTATGATAGGTTGATTGCTAAAGAGCAGAGACAAGAACGTTTCTGTACCTCAAAACTAGACAAACGTAAATCCAAAAATGACGATTTTCAGGTTATTACAGTTTTATATGTAAAACATGATTTTTCATCAAGCCATGACGACGCAATTTTTTAACAATTCTCCTTTTATTATTACTAGAGTTAAAAGAGTGCCAATCGTTATAGGCAACAAGTAAATTCTTTTAAGTTTTTACGCTTCCTATAACAGTTGATATAACCCGACTTATGTTCGTTTAGTTCTGAGGTAAAGAGTTAACCCCGGTCCCTCTGTTGATCGAATGGATCAAAAATCTTATCTTTCAATCAATTGAAAAGGGGGAAAGCACTTTCCTTTTCCTCCACCAGAATAACAGTTTTCAAAGGCTTTTTTGAGATCTCATTCACCCATATTCGGAAGATTAATTTATTGTTTCTTTTTCATTATAGTTTCACCGTAAATATGCAGATTTTTTAAACACATTAACAAATCGACTAAGTACTACTATCGTATGCTATTTATAAATGGATACTTGTTACTGATAGGAACAACATCAAAATATAATATCTGCAAGTGCCTAGATTTGTTAAGCTATCCTTGTGAAGAGACCTCCCTTCACGTATAAGCACAATTAAAGTAAACGAGCGTAATCGAACGAGTGGTAACCATACGATGGCAGAAAGCAATATGAACATTCGGGTAAATCATTAAATTTATCGCACGTCAAAGTCATTGTTTCCTTTGGCACTCTAAACTCGGAGCTAATTCAAATATCATCGGTAGTTGACTTTTAACATCCATAGCCGTGTCCTCTCAACTAATTTCTCAAGGGAAAAAAACATAACTACATAATGGCTCGAGTCATAACAAGACACTTTAAGTTTTCTATTGCAATTTCGTTTCTAAATTTGGCGAGGAATTTTGCAACATGCCTTGTCACTTTCGCCAATTCATTGATTTAAGCAAATCACGATTACATTACATAATCTCAACGTTGCAATAAAAAGCGACTATGTACAGCTAAAACTTAACAACAGAAAAAAATATATTAATGTGTTCAAAATGTTAATTTAGAACCTTTACACAAAGCTTAAATACCAACATTTGCACAAAAATTAAGGTAGATATTTACAATATCATAACCTTTAAAAGAAGTTTAAATTATAAATCAGTTTCTTTTCTAATCATCTGTGCATAAATGATTCTTAAAACTAAAATACAGTGTTCATAATTGAAAACGAAAAACAACGAACATTAATTTTTCAAATACTACTTCTTAATAAAGAACTAAAAGCGATACATTAAGCCTCGCTTTAAATCGCTCTAGTTGTTTACTTTAAGTAAACATTAACGCACCATCCATTCTTCATCTTTCAATAAGAAATAAATCGAGTGAAGTCTTTTCAATAGAAACGCAAGAATAAAAGAAATGAAACAATCACTTCGAAAGGACGCTAATTTTTCTCCATTTAGTAAAAATAGTTCCAAGAGCAAACAATAATTTCTACACGATAAAAAGAAACAGAATCTCAGAACACAGAAAGGAAAAAAATAAAGATCGATTCGTATTATAACAGAAATCTAATTTAAGTCGCAAGATATTCATGATTTGATACTTTTGCAGATGATATTTCTAGGAGAAGGTAATTTGTAATGAGGATTCTTTTCTAAGGATTCTGTTCGTGAATACTTAGCAAATTTCCTTCTGAAAAGTTTCTTAAAGAAATATTTTCTTTTCTTCATTTAATGATTTCTCTTATTTGTTGAACAGATTGCGCTTTATCACGTTTTATTCTCTTCCGTGCAAGCTTTTTATTTAAAATCAAAAGCTTTCTATTTTTGTAATAAGTCATTTAGGAATTTAAAATAAAAAGAAATAGTACTTGAGGAATCTTTATTTATAATGAGCCATTGATTGTTTCTGCTCTTGAAACACATATTAATTTGTTGTGCACTTCTACTTTGATTGCTACCGAATATCAAGAATAATCTAGTAGACATATAAATATCTGTTCTTAAATCCTTTAACTTCTGGAAATTGACAATATTTTTTTAAGTTTAAAATATTTTACTTCTTTTTCCCCTTTAATTTCTGATTGTAGAACATTTGACAACCTGAATGTTGTGATCTGACAGAAAACATGTATGTATTTGTATGCAAAGTTTTCTGACGTGGTTGGAATATTTTATTTTGTGCATTTCTTTTCATAAATGCGCTGAACACGATTTTATGTTTTCTTTATCAAGACTTCAAAATATGAACAATTTAATTCTATTCCATGAGTTAAGAGGCGATTATCACAAAAACATTGCTGGGAAGCCAGGATACCCCGATGCTCATACTCCCTACGCTCATAATTAAGGTGGCCGACTTTTATACAGTAGAAAGGAGGACACGAATAAATTGAAGAAAAGAATATCGTAAATAATAGAACTATTTTATTCAATGCAACAAGAATACACTATAATATAATAAATGCATAATAAAAACATTTATAACATTTTATATTGTAATTAAGCATATATGCCTCTAAATCTTATATAATAAGTACTAAGTGAGTACAACGAATCGGGTCGTCTCGACATAGATCGAACACGGAGGTTTAGAGATTAATCTTCTTCAAATATTGAAAAGGAAGATATGTAGGAAGACACTTTTCAAGGCAGAACAGAACTTCCAAAAGAAGAACTGTCCTCCCTCAAGGAGGACGATTGGTCACCTTATAATGCTACATGTACTATAGCATGAGAAAATTTGTAACTTTGTGAATAAATATCTTCGGTGTCTGACCGTACTATGGTATTCAGGTAGCAGAGGAACAAACGGGTTTGAGATCCGATACCACCACATATCCTCTGTTTAATTGGTCCTGGTGGACTTTTAATTCATGGGGGGGGGGCGATAGGGCAAACGTCTTCCTGCATGTGTAGCGTGGATGTAAGATAAGAGAAAGTAAAGCTGGCCATTCACTTCACAGACAAACTGTATATTTTTGATAGAAGGAAAAAGCGATAAAAAATCTATGGAAATGAGCCAAATCGCTTGCCATGTTTGGAATTCCGTCTGGACTGAAATCGGAACGAAAAATCAGAGGCACCCTGAAAGAGACTGGCGAAAATAACAATGCCTTGCGTAGATAGCGTCGCTTCAATGGTAGCATAAATTAAAATCTGCTAGCCTTGCGTAGACTGAAGCTTTGCTTCGAGGGTAGCATAAATTAAAATCTGCTGACTGGGGGAAAATAGAAGAGCGATTGACAAGAAGCCGTAGAGAGGGAAAGGAGATCGTTCCCCTACCTTCGTTCAGAGTTAGCGTCCTTTTAAATGCAAGTGAATGGCGTGCATGTATTTTTCGATTAAAATGGGTGGAAAAACCGGGCTTAGGACAAATAGCATGGCTATACTTCAAGTGAATGGCCGCGTTAAGGCTGGTCATTCGTGACCACTCTATTTTTTAGTCCATCCATCTAGACCGGTCATTCACGACCACCCCGTCAGCTGCTTGTCACCCCGATCCCCTCAGTTAACGTCTTGTAGAGTATACTCCCAAGTCCCCACCGGATTTCCGCATTCACGGGGTAGCATCGTCTACTCCAAATGGAGTGCAGTAATGGAAAATGGTAAGGCTGGACATCACAGGAAGGCTGTTTCACGCCATTATTAGGGTTTCTCAGCAGACCGTTTTCATTTTCAGCACATCAATTTTGGTCGGTCATTCACGGGTCGGACCGTGCTAACCGCAAACCCATCACCTACGTGCAACCCGATCCCCTAGGCTACTGCGCCTCCTGTCCCCCGCTATCAACAGGCCCCCTCCCAGATTTCCGAGACTGACTCTCCTCCACGGGCGGTTTTCGCTTTTTGAAGAGAGCCTTCTCCCCTCCTTGCAGGATCATATTTCACTTTTATGGTCGAATGCGCTGAATAGAAAACCAACAATATTGGATTTCCAAACTTTTCCCCTGTCTACGCCAATTCTCATCGGATTTTTACACTGACCAAGGGTTTGGGCATGCTGTGCTCCAAAAAAGTTGAACGGCCTAGTCATGGATTTCCCGCTTAAAGGTTGAATATTCGATGGACCAATCCACGCCACGGCCATTTTCCGGTTTCCATATTCATGCTCAGTTTTGGCGTGACACCACTCCAAAACCGACCGTGGCGTGGAGTGGTCGTCTGACAGATGTTCAGAATTGTATGATCAGTTCCAAAAATAGCTCTCATACAGCTTTAAAAAGCTGACATCAGACTAATCATTCAAACGATGACTGGCTGTATTTTCCTGATTATAAATGTACGTTGCCAAAATGCAGCAAAGTTTTAAGATGGGACCCCTAAATCTTACGATGCTTGGTGGTGGGATGTTAATGGAGCTAGAAGCTTTAAAGTTTCTATATTTTTATTATATTTGGAGAATTATATTTATTATATTTGGAATTTGTGGAGAAACAAATGTAATTCACCAGTCTCTTTTATAGTTCATTGTTTTAATTAATGTAGTTAAAAAGCTTCAATTTTCGCAACGAAATTCTCCAGTGCACAACCAAAACTTCGTAAAACAAATAAAACCAGATTATCAAAGAAATAATTTAAAATAAATACAATATTTATACACCACTGGACATAGCTATAACTGGAGTAACAAATATTATAATACTGAAGTTCGTAACAGTGTTTTAAAAGAAAATTTTAACAATTAATTCCTTTTTTTTTTCTTTGTCTTTTCATTTGTACATAATTTGTGTTTCTTAACTTTGTAGTCCAGTATATAAGCATTTGAAACGAGAAATATCATATACATATTTTTGAAATATATATAATTTTATAATATAATAATATTTTAATAATTAAAAATATTAAATTGTATCCGTATTAATTCACTCCAGTTATTTACTTAAAGTAAACATTAACATATTACCCATGCTTCATCTTTCAATAAGTAATAAAACGAGTTAAATCTTTTTCAATGAAATCAAGAAGCAAAAAGAGAAGTTAAACAATGAATTCGGAAAGACGTTGATTTTTCCCCCTTTTAGCCAGATTGTTCGAAGAGCTAACAATTATTTCTGCTTTATAAAAAGAACTGAATCTTAGCAGAGGTAAAAAAATCTTTAAGATCGATTTCGTATTATAACAGAAATCTAATTTAAGTCGCAAAATTTTCATAATTTATTACTTTTTAAGAGAACATTTCTGCAAGCAAGTAATTTGTAATGAAAATTCTTCTCTGATAAGCTCTGTTTGCAAATACTTAGCGGATTTTCTTCCAAAAAGTTTTTTTAAAGAAAGATGCCTTTTTTTCTTTCTTTTCGATTTCTTTTATTTGTTGAATAGATTATCTTCAATCATGCTATTTCTCTCCCAAGTTAGCTTTTTATTTAAACCCAAGAAATTACTCGTTTGTACAGTAAATCACTTAGGAATCTAGATTAATTTCAAATCGTATTTTAAACTTTGAATGCCTCATTTAAAAAGTAACAGTGTTTCTACTTTCAAAACACTTCTTAGTTTTTTATACACTTATTTTTTTATTGCAACCGCAAATAATCTGATGAACCACTCAGATTTTCTGATGTTTTGTAGTGTTTACAATCTGAGTCATTTTCTCCGTTCATTTCTGATTGCAGAACACCAAGTTTGTCGTGTGTTTATTTTCTGATTGCTGCCGAATTTCAGCAATGATTCCATAAACTTAATACATATTTGATTGTCTCTCAAGAATTACATTACGTTTATTACTTTTGTAAAGCATTTTAGTCCTTTTGCCTTCTTTATACGAACTACTATTTTAAAATCCATTTTAGAATTTATTTCTAAACGAAATAGAATATGTGGTGTTGTCAGAAAACAAACGTGAGCCACATTCAAACTTTTTAAACTCTTTTTCACTCATGACCCCTATTCAGCTGTAAAATAATTCGGCGATCCCATCTTTGAGGCAAAATTTCAATCCCACCCCCTTAAACTACATATAATTAACAGACTTAAGGATCAAATAAAATAATTATTAGAACTTCAATTAAGGTAAAGAATAAGAAATTTAGTTAAGCATCTTTAGTTGAAATTTTTTAATTAACTTCAAATTAAGATGCCGTACTGAATTATTTTTGATTCTGAATGTTGAAGGATCAGACAAATTCATGCGTTGTCAGTAGTTTTGGCTACGTCAAAATTTATGTGTACAACTCCTCTGTAGTTAAAGAAATTCTTAAGCATAACAAATTTTAAGCTTTCTTCAGAAGATTTCAGGGAAAGAATTACTTAGTTTTCTTCCTTAGGCAGGAGGACGGACTATCACAAACATATTGATGAGAAATCAGGATACTTAGATTCAAAGTCAGCCTTTACAATAGCATTAGGAAGCTTGTAACTTTGTAAACGGGTATCTCCAATGACTGACCAGGTTTCAACAACCTGCTGGCAGAGTCCCACCTTCAAAACTGAAGGGTCACGCGTTCACTCTCCGATCCCACCGAAGATCAGCAATGTACTCAGTTAAGCTGGATATTCACGGTAGAACCGTTCCACACCATTTGGCGCAGGTCTCATCAGACAGCTCCAGTTTTCAACCCATCAATTTAGGGGGTCATTCATGGAGGCTCTGCATAACCGGTCACTTTAATCCCTTAGGGATACTGTGTCTTCCCCTACTCCCGCTTTCAAAACGGAACCCCACCCGCTTTTTCGAGAGAGCTTCACTCCCCCTCCCCCATATTATGGTTTTCGATTTTGTGAGACAGGCTCGCTCCCCCTTACCCAAGATCATGCTTCAGTTTTATGGCCTAGTGCGCCGAATGGAAAACTGGACCGGATGAAAATCCAAACATTTGGACCACACCGCGCCAATCCTCATCGGATTTTGGCCTTGATGACGAGTTTTGGAGTGACGGCTTCCAAATGGTGTGGAACGGAGCGCTCGTGAATGTCCAGCTTTAAATTTATCAATGTCAAACATCCATTCTTTAACCAGTTAACTGTTTCGACGTCTTTGTAAAATGTGTCTAAATTGCGTCGCACAAATTAAGCTATGACGACTATACTCGTCAAATACAGAGTATGTGCAATATGGAATTAAGTTGTAATGAAATGATTTTATTTTATTACACATATTCATTTATTTATTTAAATTAACATAATTTGCATATGAACGAAAAAAACATGACAAATCAGTTTCTTACTTTAATCTGCTGTTGGAGAATGGTATTGAGCAAAGCATGGTACAATGCATAATGGAACTTCGCAAGTTGAACACCAATATCGCGATTCTTTCCGAATATTATTTTTATAACGATGTGCGCATACATGTAACAATAACATGTTCGTGTAGGATTATGTTTTGAAGATGTGGGTACATAATCCGGGAAATGTTTTCCGATTGGACGGGTAGCTTCAGGTTTATCTCGCTGACTTACTGCTGACTACAACTACAATGTTACTTTCTTCGATCAGACAAAAATATTGCGCCACTTATTGCATATTCTAAAACAATATATGAATTCGTAATTGCTTCAGTGATGACTAATAAAAGTCGACAATACATTTACGAAAAATATCTCATACCATTAACAGTTCTTTCATAATTATCATTTATAAACTTTTATTTCGACTTGTCCTCAAAAATATTTCAAACATCTTGAAGTTTACGAATATATTTCAGTTTTCACTAAAATTGAAAGTTAAACTGCAAATTGTCACTACTGTTTACTCATGACGAATATATTCGTCATAACACAAAATTGTGCACATTTTTTATGACGAGTATACTCGTCATAAACAGCTAACTGGTTAATGTGGAGGGAAATTTCGCGAGGGTTAATGGTTCAGGGGTCGTTCTCGTTATTTCACCGAGATTCAAAATTACAAGGTCCGACTCCAAAGAACCTTCGATTAGCTTAAAAAATGCCCTTTTATCTATCCGATCAACCGATGACTGTCTGTTTTTCCGTTTGGCCAATGTGAAGCCATTTTCTCATAGAGACACAGTGCCAGACCTTGCAATGTGTGATGGAAGTTTCTATGAAAATGATTACAGTAAAACTTAGATTAATAATTAGTTTATTAATCTAAGTATTTATTGTAATCACTATTAATAAACTTATTAACAAACTTTAATTAAAACTTAGTAAAATCTATATAAAAACTTAGTATATTATTAATAATCTATATTAATAAACTTTAATTAAAACTTAGATTAATCCAGGCCAGGCTGTGACGGTAACAGAAATATCTTAATATATATGTGCTGTAAAGTGATTGATTTCACTATTGACTTGGGACGAAAGTGAAAATAAAATTTCTAAAAAATGAATAACACATTCATGTTGTATTTAATTTTACAAAACGATCAATATAAACTTTTCCCCACCGCCCCGCTAAGGGCCTTACACCCTTTCAGGTAGGCTGGGTAGGTGTGGGTTCCTTTCCTTTCAATATAAGAGTAGTAATGAGCATAAATGTAGTGTTCGGAAAATCGTTCTGTGGGTGTATGGTGTAAACAGACCAACATGCAGGATAATGTAGATTGAAGGTTTATTCACAAATGTGCAGGAAAACACGTAGAACAGGTAATAGGGAACAATAGATCCTGCACAGATTAGCAACGTAAGCAAACAACAAATCACAGGTAATAACAATTCAGCACTCCGAGATGTAGCAACACAAACAGTAAGCAAATCATTGATAACGGTAATAACAGCACTTTCCATAGCGCTCAGCTGACCAGCTTCCTAGCTCGCACTGCAGACGAAACTCCAAAGTCTTTCCAGTGGATCAACACACAATCAATATCGCTCGACGTCTAACAGCTTACTAGCTCGCACAGCGGATAGAACGCCAAAGGCGTTCGCGCTCCCAGTCGATCAACATGCCCTGTCATCCAAGCTCTCTACTTATATAGTCTCCCCCGGCAGGCCGTGACGTCACATGGAATCATCTAGTGCATTCAAGCCTATCTCCTCTCCTAATAGAGATGTCGAGAAGATTCCCGCATTTCTGAGATCACATATTTCGTCGTCAAATTTGTCGCCAAGGTCAGGGGTCCAGACGTGACTGCTGCCAGTCATCCCATACTTTCCCCTGTAAATCTCTCTCCCCAACCATAATACTCACATTGCTGGGAAGCGACTTTCCATTTTTATAACAGTACTATAACACTGTAAACCTACGTTCCTTTTTGACGATGACGGATAACAGAAACTGACGGTTAATCGAAGTTTTACTGTATGTTGATGAAGTGGCTAGAAAATGCCGAATTTTTATTTGGAGTTCAGAGTTGGATTTGAAAAGGTTATCCCGCTTTCCAGCCTCGCAATGAAAGCACTACGTTGTACAACTGAAACTGTTTGAACAAAATAATAAATTAAAATAAAATAATATTTCGACGCAAAATTAAGGCAATTATTTAAAATCCTTTCTAGATTTCATAACACTGTTTTGAAAGAAAATTTTAAATATCAATTAACTTCTCTTCCGAGTTAAAGCCAGAAAATATCAGTTTTTTAAAATACATCTTGACATAAGAATTGACATCATTACATTAAGCCTCGTTTTAAGTCGTTCCAGTCGTTTACTTAAAGTAAACATTAGCATGTGATCAATACGGCATGTTTCAATAAATAATAAATCAATTTAATTTTTTCTGTAGAAGCAAGAATTAAGAAGAAAAGTGCAGCTATCGCTTTGAAAAGACGCTAACTTTTCACCGTCCAGTAAAATCCTTCGAAATGCAAACAATAATTTCTACGCGATAAAAGAAAGAGAATCTCTGAACTCAAAAAGGTAGAAAAAAAGGAAGATCGATTTCGTATTATAATAGAAGTCTAATTTAAGTCGCAAGATATTCATGATTTCATACTTTTTAAGATAATATTTCTGAAAGCGAGCGATTTGTAATTATAATTCTTTTCTAAGAGCTCTGTTTGCGAATACTTAGCAAATTTCCTTCTAAAAAGTTTCTAAGAACGATGTTTTTTTATTTAACGATTTCTTTTATTTGCTGAATAAACTGCACTCTATCACGCCTTGTATTATCTTTCCTTTATTTCCTTCTTAAAACTTTCTAGAAGAAAAATAAATTTAAAAAATTGATGTTTTTTTTAATTTGTGAATAGATTTGCTCGGTCACGCTTTCTTCTGTCCGTGCAAAATTTATATTTAGAAATAAGAAGAAATTGCATTTGAGTGTTTTTCTCTTTATTTTAATAAAATACTAAAATATTCTTATTTCTAAAAAAACTTAAGTCTCTTACGTACTTTTGTTTTGATCGCTATCAAATTTAAAGAATTAATCTCATGACCATATTTATGTCTTACTTTAAACTTTCTCAAGAAAAAAAAAACACGAGCCTCTTGATTAGACTTTCACTACTCAAAAAAAGTAAAAATTTGCGTTTGAGTCAAACCAGCATTATAAATAAGCTTGAAGCAACAAATAACAAATGGCTACGACACTTGTGCCTTTCAGTAACATACATCACAAGCAAATTTGTGACATTGCTGTAAATGCCTGTAATGTCACTTCCCTGCAATGTTTGTCTCATGGTTGGAAATAGACATTTACAGAGATTCGTATTGGATTTCAGCCAATGGCACCCCGACATTGGCAACCATTTGACGACTTGGCTACAAATTTGGCGACTTTGGCGACAAAATGAAAGTTCTGGAATATCCAAGAATTTTCATGATGTCTCTATTAGGATCTGAGATATCGAGATTTATGTTGAAAATTCTATGTGACGTCACATCCTGTCAGAAAAAGTATAAAAACCCGTTGTTGCTGAGATGAGATAATCGTCTGTGAACGTCTTCGGAGTTCGAAGAAGCTCTTTGGAGTCTTGTTAGCATTGCGAGTTGGTCAGCTATTAGAAGCTTAGCGCTTTTGTTCCTGCTTTTGTTTTTATTAGTGAATTGCTGTTTGTTTGTGTTACTAATTGGTGCAAGTGCTGTTTGTTTGTGTTACTAATTGGTGCAAGTGCTGTTTTTCCTGTTACCTGCGCTTCGTGTTTTCCGGAGTATTCGAGAATAATTCGGAAAATAATTAACGATAATAATAATTCTCCGTTATCCTGCTTGTTGGACTGTTTCCACCGTGCACACACCGGACGATTTTCGTAACAGTATCATTTCAGGTATAATCACTGTGAATGTAACTTAACTGACCAACTGCAAAATTATTTTAAATCACTATTAAGTTGCAACGCTTGCAAATACAGTAGACACTCAGTAATATGGCACCGAACCAATCCGGCCACTATTATAGTCCGGCGTTTTCAGCACGGTGAGTGCGGAGCATAAAAGTCACTGACTGAGGATGTCAGTGACCTTGGCACGACGTAAACAAGAGGCTCTTTCTCAGATCTAGAAATATGTTTTGTAATATGTAGAATAATCTTGCGTATTTTGTAATAGTCTTTTGTGCATTATGCATTGGTTTGTTTTGTTATTAAAATGCATTTTTTAATGACCTCCACTAATCCGGTAGTCCTTTGGCCTGATATCCGCCGGATTACTGAGTCTACTGTTGGTCAAAGTCTACTACATTTGAATTTTTACTTATAAGAAACGCTGTAATAATAATAGGTAGACACAATTATTTATTTTTATATTCATGCTCTGCATTACATTTATTTATTTTATACAGCTCACAATAACAAGCTCTATGTTACAGTGCAGAGTATAATCAACAGGCACACTGTGGCCATGATAAATGTGTCAATTGTAGTGCAGCTCGTCCATTAGGGTTGCAGAACTGCAGCACCCCCTGAAATTATTTTAATTTTTTTTAAATCCTGTTATGTTATTTTTTCTCATTGAGAAGTTCGACCAGCAACGAAAGCGGAGGAGGGAGAATCGAAAACGAAGAAAGAAGGCAGAAAATGCATCAATAAGCAGGAGACAAATCGGAAGCACTTAGAAACAGCACTCGCAAACCTCAATTATCTCACTGCACAACAGCTAAGCGACGCTCCTGAAGACGAAACCAATATTTCCTCCCATTGAGTTTGGCGGTGACTCGGGCTGCAAAGGCTGCAGTACTTTGGCGCAAGGTCAAGTGTGTGATGCTTCTTTTTGCTCCCTCCCACCCGATGATGGCCTTTGCTCTCACGATTTATTTTTCTTCTCTTGTTTCTCCTTCGCTGTGATTTGATTATGGTTTCACTTTCACGATGCCCAACGGAAACTCATCTGTTGTAATAAACATTCGTTTTATTTTATTAAAATTGTCTCATGGAAATAGATACGTCGATAATTTTCTAAAATACAAGTCAAATCATTACAAATAAACATTTTGGGCTGTTTAGAAGTAAAACTGCTTTTAAAAAATTCTATTTTAAATACATTATCTAGAGGGTTTTTTCCCTTGTAGCACTGCTTGTTTCTGAGTTGACGAACCGTACCATCAAACCGTCAAATCAAAAACCATCAAAAGTTATTGTCACGTTGCCCTCAACTCCCAAGATTGTCTATTCGTCGATAATATAAATTAATGACTCCAAGAAATGTAGAAAAAATAATTTGAAAATAATAATTTAAAACTTCTTTTTAATTAAAATTTCTATACTCTCTTTCTCTCTCTTCTCTTTCAGAAAATGTCATTAATAACTAATCTTACTGTCAGTTACTTAACTACTGAAAACTAACTGCAAAAATCAAAAGTGGCATTGATGCAAGATACGAATCACTGCAAAAAGTAGGGATAAAGCAAATTTTGGAATTCGATATTTTCTTTTTAGTTGTGCAATAACGTGTGTTGCTCAAATTTCATAAGAAATTCGAACTGAAAACTAATATCCTGTCTCGTCTGCTGTTTTTCTAGAACTTACCTGGGATACGATATCTACCCTGTATTAGCAGCCTGAAAAGGTTCCACGTTAAACAAAAGAACCAAAATTCAAACACCGCGTCAAGACTAGACTTCCAAAATGACATCCAAATCTTTCCTTCTCAAGTGTTATGCGCCCTTGTCGACAAACAAATCCGTATAGTGATATAAAACCAAAACATTTAATCAGCGAAAATGAAATGCAAAAAAATTTCATATTAAAGAATTTCTGATTTGTGAAGAGAAATTTCTTGTGTAGTAGAATTTCGAAGATGGTATTTGCTGTGTAGCGTTTTAAAGAAAGTGCATTTATTTTATTTTTTAAAAGAAAAGCGATGGATATTAACACGAAACTGAGGATAATGCATAGAATATGTCTTTGATGATAATGTAATATTAATGTAGAATGGGGGGTTAGAGACTCGGCGGAGGGCTAGGGGTGTGAAAACTAAAATTAATAGGCTTCGTGTCAAACAAACACAAATTTATTGAAACACTAATTATAATTACAGGAAAAATATTTATAGTTTAACAAAGAGTTTTAGAGAGAATCATTATATATTTTAATGACAGCAATTGCTTATGGAGATTAGAACTAAAGTATTAGCATAAGAAAGCCAAGAGTCGTTAGGCTTAAGAAAAGATTTTACGTTACATAACTACACCCGTCATCTGACTTGCACCCAGGCTGTGCACAGGTTTTTCTCTCACGGCTGAAAACCCCCGTAGCGTCCAGGAATTTTCTTCTTCCGTCAGCTCTTTCTGCAACTGTCCTTCAATGGCGTTTACCTGCTTCGTACTGCCCTCTGGATGTAAAATTATTAACTAAGTTATCGGAGAAGATATAGTAAAATATAAATTCTCCTCCACATTAATAAATATTTAATAGCTTATTTAAACTATCAAGGCAGCTGTGGCCTGTCGGTCTCAGCTTATGGACCGCAAGGTCCAAGTTCGAAACCCAAATTCACTAAAGATCCATCGTATATGTGGGCCTAGTGAGTGTTAAATCTGAGTCCAAAGAGACGCTCTCACACACTTGGTGTGACGCGGGAGATGCCGGCCCAAGTGTCATCTTCCTCATCTCTGACCATTTTACTAATTTAAGAGGTCCGTCCCCAAAAGGCCTTAATGTAGCTTCAAAACAGGAAATTGATATTATCACTGTTTGGAAATTTTTCCCCTAATCTCGAATCTCGTATATTCAAACCATGCTCATGTGTACACGTCACAGTGCTCCTCCTCAATTTAATTTTGCAGTCCTCTCACATTTTGCAAAAGAAAAGACACTGCGTTACAACAGAGATCAGACACCTTGCAATTAGATATTAGATACGATGCGTAGTTTTGCAATGAAACCCTGACTAACATGTGCTTTGACTTCCTAACTTTAATTTGACACTGCCGACTTAACATTTTATGGCAATAAATGATTATTAGGAGAAAGCAAGTCATGTTTTCCTGTGAAAATAGTATAATTTAATATTTTCAGAGCTGTGTTATCAGGTTAATCCATTAATTTAATTTTTATTCCATACCAGTGACGCCACCTATTAGTGAATTTAAGAAAAATTTAATTTAAGTTTAGTAATATTTATAAAAATGAATAAAATATTAAAGATTAAAAACTAACAAAAATAAAATAATTATAAAATTCAAAATTCTGCTTTTTAGTACACTACTAAAAATGTAGTTTTAAGAACTGTTTTTAATTTATTTATTTGTTTATTACATTTTCTTCATTTTAGATCGATGATTCATTGAACCCAAATAATTGTGCTCATTATTCCTACTTTATTATTATTTTTCTTTCTTTCGAAGATTTAAAATTACATTAATGTTAATAGTTTCGATAGTTTAAATTATTTCGATAAACATGCCTAAAAGCGTGACGGACTACCATCACCCAAACAAAAGTTTCAAGTGAAAGAAGTGATCTTGATGAAGATATTTACCAAATACAAACGAAATTAAATTTGAACGAAGCATAAACGACTGGAATATGTTGACAGTATGCTAAGGTCATTTTCCAATTTTGTCAATGCTTGCCACATATTGCAAGATTAATCACAGGAATTTAAGAAAAAATTCGTTGGGATATGTTTCGTTACCCAACGAATATTACCAAAGTATTTACCAAATGTTGCTCCTTCTAATTATCGTTCGTTTCGGCGTATGTTCTCTGGTACAGATCTCATTAGAATACCAGAAATTGGCTATATAACTGGATTGTTACAAAATAACCATAATTTTCCTTCACAAGTTGGGTAAATTGTTTGAATGTTGTGGTTTTTAATGGAAAGCAAATCGAATAAATCTTCCTTTCATTTTGAAACCAATGTTTTTTATTTACTCAAAAAAGGATAGAATCATATTTATATACTCAATGATTGAACTATGAATAAGTTAGAAAAATGTGAATAAGTATGGCATAAGATTAATTAAAGATAAAGAGTTATAACAGCAAAATGCGTTTAAAATGTTAAGTAAAAAAATTGGTGCGAATTCAATTTTATATCTACGAGCATTTCCATTTCGTTAAAAAAATTTCTTGCCAATAATCATATCATGGGTTCTTTAGAGTGATCTGCTATTTTTTTGAAAAAATTTGAATCGTTATTTTTAAGCAAAGAAAGGTAGTAATTTAAAAAACGCGAATGACGTAAAATATTTAAAGCAAATAAAAGTTTGACACAAAATGGAGTTCATACCTATGAGTAATTATTAATTTCCTGAACGTTGTCGACAATAATATATTCGGGACTGTTACCAAGGGTCCGGAATTCTTTTGGAGAAAAATAGAAAAATTAAGTCCCACAAGTTTAATGAGAGATAAACAGTCGTTTGAACCAAACTAATAACATTTAAAATTTAAAGAAAACAATATTTAGAATCAAATTCAAACTGATTTACAACATTCCTAATAATATTTTGTCGTCAACAATATATCATGTACTGTTAGCGACGATCTGGAATTCTTTTGTAGAAAAGCGAGGAATTCATGATTTATGGAGATGATGCGTCTGGAGACGACTTCTGCGAGAGTGTCTCTCAGAAAAATTCGGGACTTTTCAAAAGCTGCGATCATTAATTTTAGGAGCTGACGTGGCATATGTTGAATATCCGTGCACCCAAGCGACATCTCCCTGTTGAAATACGCTCCACTTTATTAAACTACTGAATGACATTTCAGTCACCTTAAAGGATTTTAAGCTTGTTTATTAAAGTATTTTCAAAATGAGTGAATATTATTTTGTCTTAATATGTTTATAAATCCGATATAGTATTATTGAACTGTTTTACGATGAACTAGAAAGTGTGACTAAGTTTTTATATTTAAGAGGTGATCAGATATTATTTTTCGCTTGACTTGGGAAATTCCAAATTAAGAGTTTTGCTCTTCAACCAGGGTGATTTTTGGTTCATCAATGGCATCGTGAAATTTTGGCACTCATTTGAGTTTTAGCATTAGCAACTTCTATTGCTAAAGCTCCAAGAATGATTGCGGTGAATAGTTCTGCAAAGATATGAAAAATTCGAGGGGAGAATACACCATCTGGTACATCAGTATCTCCTTCTGAAGAGGATTGAATGTCTAAAAAGACAAAAAATAAGGATGAATATCCAAAAGGACAAAAACCAATAGAAGCAGTTTAATTGGTGTGCGCAAGTGCAGCATCATCCAGGAAAAAACTGCGCAGTATAAAATAAATAAAAATATTAACAAAGTGAATTTTATTTGTGGAAGAGTTAAAAACAGCAAAAAAAATTATAAAAAATTAAAAATAAAATAAAAACATTAAAAAAACTTTATGAAAAATATACAAAAAACTTTTCAAGTCTATAGTTAGTGCTTCCCTCACTAAATGGAGATAGGTGCTCGTATCTATTTACTTTGTTTACATTGTAACGCTTGCTTGTTAAGGCGTCCTTTCTTTTGTTCCACAACTTTTATAAGAGGTAAGATTTTAAGTCCTTCTTTTCATACTGTGTTTAAAAGACTGTTTTGAATTTCTTCTTTGTGGATAAATGTTTTTCTTTCCAATATATTCCGAAATGGGTTCAGGCCTTAGAGGATATTAAATATCAGACCCTAAAGTCTTTTTCCTCTACAGAAAACCTATTCCATTTTTGAATTTGCTTGGATGAATGGCCTCTGATGAAGTCACCCACCGGATTCAAACTTCTTATCGTTGTCTGCTATTATTTTTGTATTTTTAACTCTTCCACAAATAAAATTCACTTTATTAGTATTTTTATTTATTTTATCCTTCTGAAGAGGATATCTGATACCGCGTCTACCTGTAATCTAAAGGTTAAAATTATCCATCCTCAGATAGCTGGACAGAAATGGAAATTAAAAATAACTGAAGTTTAATTTTATTACTAAAAATAACTGAAGTTTAATTTTATTACGAGAGTAAGATATGTTGAGGGCGTGAAATTATAAATGATATTGCATTTCAGCCAGGGAGGCCAAATCCGAAAGCAAGTCTATGGGTCGCAGATTTTACTCAGCCGTTTCCCGTGACAGAAGAAGTGATGCCACCTGTAGAGATTAAAGATCTGTAAGTATTTGCCTTTCTTATTTCTGTGTTTTAATTTTTTAAAATTATCCTACATATTTCAAAAATAAACTATTTCGCCGTTGAAAAGCTACTTATATCCATAAAGATCTTAAAAAGTTTTTACTTTCACAAAAATTGATGCATATTCAGATAACCAATGGAATCCTCGCAAACATAAATGACAAGCCGCCATAAATTTTAACTCTGTGTCGGAATCCTTCATGACTTTCAGCATGCAGTATGTCCACCGGGTTACCCGAAGGAGCCGTTAAGCAGTCGAAAACCACTTACTATGTCGCCAGAGGAACTAGGAATCCGATCGTCTTCTCATTCTCGTACTCGAGATTAGCTGCATTTATCCACCGGAGAGTATATACGAAGTATCCTCTGTAATCGTGGCCCTATAGCTAATATCTAAACCGTTAGAAATAGACATATACTTCTAATTGGAAAAATGCTTTGTGGGACGTAAAGAATTATATTTATATTGTTTGAATTAATAAATTACCAAACCTAAATTTTTACACAATCCTCCTTTCCTATTAAGCATATTTTGTAAAATATTCTTGATTCACTAACATTTTTTAAAAAGTTCACTCTTTTTCGACACAAACTCACAGAGTTCTGAAGTTTTGAATTTCATTATTTTTGGTCAATCAACGATCGCCATTTCTCCGAGTCGTCCACTGGTCAAAGTGGAGTCTTCAAAGTCTCCCTTGAGGCGGATATTGAAATGGTCTAAAATTGTCTAAAGCAGTGGTGCGCAAACCGTGGGTCCGAGAAAATTTTTGTAGGTCGTTAAATTCAAAGAAATTTATTTTATAACAAAAAATATAAGCCTTTTCTTCAAGGCTTATAATTCCAGAGGGGTTGAAAAAAATTTTACACAAAGTGAGAAGGTCGGAAATGAAAATAGTTTGCGCACCATTGGCCTAAAGTAGCGATATGTGAAAGCAGTGATCTGAAAGCCTATATATTAGGATAAATATTAGACTTTTGGCTATGCTGAATAAAAAACTATGACATACTGTTCAGTTCGTCCATCCAAAGCTGGCACCTATCAATCATGTTACGTAATTTCCTTCGAATAGCAAATGTGGGCCATGGTTGCCTAGTGGTAAGGTCTCGACTTCGGGGCCGGAGGGTTCCAGGTTCGAAACCCACTTAGACTGAAGATACGCCGTGTATATGAGCCTGTTGCATGTTAAAGCATAAGTAGCGAGGCGGACATCCTTCCGCAGGTGTGGTACGGAAGTTTGGAGAAGGGGTGCCAGCTCAAGTGCCGTCCTCGTCATCTGACCGCGGATCAAAATAACCCTCTTGTTGCTTCAAAGCAGGCCGTTAATTTAACTAAACCAACAGCAACTATTTATTCTTACTTGATTGTTCTTACATTGATATAGACTGTTCTTCAAAACTGCATTCCGGGCTGCACTTGGGTTCGAAAAATTATATCTATCTTGGTAGAATTCTTAAGAAATGAGAGAGTTTAAGTATGTTTTGAAAGTTACAGAAAAGTTCATTTTAAATTATAGTTATTTAAAAGCGAATGTGATTTTAAACATTAAACAGCGTTGCTACATCATGTAAAAAGATTCCAATAAAATTTACCCCCCAATACTAAGTCTCGAGCAATGTAAAATTAGCGTCTCAATTTAATCCATTCTGGAAGACGTTTATAGGGCTGCATATAAACGGCAATCCGGCTTGTTGTGAATATATTTCAATCTATCTGCAAGCGTTGCACATAAATAACGATTTAATATAGTCCGTGATTTAATAGAGTAAAAGCACCCAATATTGATGGGATAAAAATTCTTTCATTACTTTTATGTTCGTGCTTTCTTTCATTACTTTTATGTTCATGCGTTCTTTCGTTACCTTCATGTGTTGCTTAGAATGTTAGAATGTTATGCTTTTTTCATTACATTCATGTGTCGCTTAGAATGTTATGCTTTTTCTCATAACCTTCATGTGTTGCTTAGAATGTTATGTTTTTTTCATTACCTTCATGTGTTGCTTAGAATTTTATGCTTTTTTTCATTACCTTCATGTGTTGCTTAGAATGTTATGTTTTTAACATTACCTTCACGTGTCGCTTAGAATTTCATGCTTTTTTTCATTACATTCATATGTTGCTTAGAATGTTATGCTTTTTTTCATTACCTTCATGTGTTGCTT
>BGPR01000219.1:772495-784509 GCA_013235015.1 Araneus ventricosus
CTTTTTTTCATTACCTTCATGTGTTGCTTAGAATGTTATGCTTTTTTCGTTATAAGAATGATTAAAATCAGCAAATTAAAAAAATATCAGTTTAATACGAAACTTTATATTTCTTTTCCCTACAGAGAGTATTATTTGACCGCTGTAAAATGGATCGATGACCAGCGACTTCTAGCCATCTGGCTCAGAAGAGTACAGAATTCATCCATAGTCAGTATCTGCCAGTCGGGCGATAGTGGGTGGATGTGCCGGAAGGTAAGTGAAAATGAACAGTTATCCCATATAGTGGCGAATATAGGTTATAATTTGCGGGGGGGCCAATATGACCAACCTTACAGTTATTTGCGCTTGTTTTTTTTTTTTTTTATTTTTTTTTGTAAAGTAAACTCTCATTCCATGATTAAGAATAGTTTTCAAGGGGTTTTAAACAAAGTGTTGGGACTAAACAATCCAGTTATAATATTTTTTATGTTTTCATTTTATTTTTATAATTGAACTGAACTAATGCTTTATTATATGATAGCGCGTTGTTTTATAACACGCGCGTATTGAACATTTAATTGTATTCGCGTTAATATTATTTTTCTCGCTCCCCTTACTTTTTTACTTACTTAATGTGTTAACTTTTTTTAATAAAGATTTTTTTTTGCTCTGGTCCCAACAAAAGTAAATTTTGTACAACGGAATGTGATTTGTGAATACATAAAAAAAGATTGCCTTTTTTATGTAAAGTTTACAAAACGAAGACCAGATTTCTTGGTACACTAGCAAACTTATCAAGAACTTCTCCATCTCTTATTTTAATGTATCTATGGATCGAAAGCAATGCTAGTCCATTAAGCCTACTTTCCGATATGGTATTTCTTAAGTAAGTCTTCAATCTTCTTAAACTTAAGAAGCTTCTTTCCACGGTTGCAACAGAAACAGGCAGAACTGCTAGTTGTTTTAAGAGAATATAACTGTTGGGGAAGAAAGTCTTGTCACATTTTTCTAGAGAACTAATGGCTGTTTTGGGAAGATTTTCAGATTTTTCCTGGCTCCACTTTTCTTTCTACAACATAAACTCACTTTGCACAAATTTCTTTCTGTGACAAATCTTCTTCGTAGAAATTGAAATCAGCTTCCAATGAATAGAAATCTGTTTTGGTACAAAATTCTGGAAGGATGTGTTGTAAGGATGCAACTGTTTCCTTGTGAGATTCAAAGGGTTTCTTCAGTGAATTACAAAAATCATCAAGGTAAGGTACATAAACAGCTCGTCGATAGTATTCTTCTTCTGTGCTGTAAGGTACGTTGTTGCGGGCTGTTTGAAGGCGACAAACTCTTGGAATCTCTTCTTTAATGTCGAGTTTTGCAGCGATTTCCTTTACTTGAGCATACATGGTTTTAAATTTGTCATTAGCATTTACCCTTTGTTTCGATAGCAGATCTAAGACACTTGTAACATTTGCTATGGCTTGAGAAAGATCTATGTTTTTTGAAACTTCTCAGATAAGTTATGTGTAGTTGACAGCAACGGCTCTAAACAAAAAGATTGACAAGAAATTGAAATTTACTGATAGAACTACTTAGAGCATGTGCCTTAGGTGCTGAGTCACTTGATTCTTCTTCTATTTTCAAAAGAGAGAGAAGGATTTATTCTAAAATATCTTTAAATAAAAACACCGAGTCGTGCCTTACCAACCATCGTATTTCACATAGTGAAATAATTTTCTTTTTTTCTGTCCAGGACAACAGTCAGATATCATTGATTTCAGTATTTCAGTTATTTTGGCTGACATATGAAAGAATCTGCAGACTTTTTTGATAACACCCATACAATTTCTTATAGAAGGAATGTTACTTGCATCCGATAAACACAAATTTAGACTATATGAAGAAAAATGTGTATACAAGGCTAGTGGTAGTTTTTCTTTGATAGAAGCTTGTACTCCTCTGAATTGCCCTCTCATCGTGGCAGCACCATTGTATCCTTGACCTCTCATTTTCTTTAAGTCAAGCCTTAAAATTGACAAGGTCTCTAACACTGTGTTAGCTAAGCCTGCGCCAATAACGTCATAAACGGGGACAAAAGTTAGGAAATCTTCTCTAATTTTGTATGATTGGTCTTCAACATACCGTAAACAAATAGAAAACTGTTCTATTTGGCTAATGTCAGTGGTTTCATCTGCCAAGACGGAATAAAAAATAGACTTCCTGACATTTCTCACAACTTGAGATTGTATTAAATAACCAAACGTGTTAATGAGCTCGTTTTGAATAAAAGAACTTATGTACATGCTCCTCCCACCACTGTTCATTAATTGGTCTTTAAGGTCATTATCTCCACTGTTAGCTCTGTATCTCAGGAGTGATCGAAAAGTTCCGTCATTTTTTCTGGCTCTTCTAGGCCTATTCGTCCACCATCACAACCTCTTATTGCTATTTGTTGCCTTCCGCAAAATCTTATAGTTCGTATTATAGGTATTTACAGTATTTTTTTTAGTATTTTTCTGTTTTTTTCAATATACAATCTTCTTTGAACATTGACTTGATTAATAACACTCTCGGTTTTTTGTAACAATGGATTTTGTGTTTTCAGCAAGCAAGACTAATTTTTTATGATATGTGCAAGTTTCATGTTTACGAAACATTTCCTTGACTTTTTTCAAATTACTAAAAGACTGTGTTACTAATGCCCCTGTTACTTCTTCAGAATAAGCTAACCACTCGAATTCTTCTAGCCATTTCATTGGAAAAGATCTAGTGAGGTTTGAATTAGAACTACTAAAAGCAGAAGGAAATTTGTATACAGGTTGAGGTTTCCAAACATTTTCTACTAGCGAAATTTTTTCCTCATTTGTTAACGAACGAACGGAATTGCTTTGACAATAGTTTCCAATATCATAGATATTTTTTCTTACTTGGTTGAAGCCCTCCGCAACTGGGGCTGAATCAACGGTACTCGTATTTGCGACACCAGAAGAAACATTGTTACTGGCACAGTCAACTTCAGCACTGTCACTAACAGGCCTATTATTATTTACACTGTTTTTTTTTGCAAAAAAAGTTTTGATAGAAGCTTGTCTCTTCATTATGAATGCAGTTGACTTAATAACACATTAAGATTACAGAACAGCAAAATGCAGATGATCGCAGATACACAGCTATTCAAAAAGTTCAATAACTCAATAAACAGAGCTACAGATAAAACAACTTGACAGGCAAGCAGAGAAAACGTTAACACACGAACTAGCCGCATAAGAACTAACTCCTATTGCCGGTCGCCCGCTTATATCTTGGCGACCTTCCGTAATATTCCAGAATCTTCGAACCTATTCGAGATTTCGACTCTTCACTATTGACAACTTTGTTTTCTTGCCAAATTTGGCGCCAAAGTTGTATATGTATAGACACAAGATTTTGGGAATAAAAAACGTTATTTAGTGAAATTATCCTTGATATCCAAAACAAGGCCACGCCATCATTACACGCCCATATTTTAAATTCACGGTACTCCTGGTACCATCTATATTTGTTTTTGGAAGCTAAAAGTAAGGAAATTATTTCCGAGCAAACGCCAACCGAATAATAACTACTTATTACATTAAATTTGTTTCTGATTTCCGGGGGGCGGACACCCTGGGCCCCCCCCATATATGCGCCCTTGATCCCATAATAGAAATAAATATGCATATATTAAAGCCTCAAAACCACCCGAACTCAAAAGATACATTTTTCATATTTCATTTGCATTCAATGTATTTTTCATTTTTAAAAAATGCATAAAGCTTACAGAACTTTGGGAAATCATTTAAGAAATAATCGTTTTCTTACAATGTAACAAAGCTGTTGCATTATAAGGAAACTTATCTTTTTTTCAAAAGAATAGCTAAAATTTTATCTTCCGCAACAATGTAGGAAGCACTAAAAATCGGGTTTCTTTTTGGAGTTTGCAGTAAATTATGCCTTTTTATGTTTGCATCCATCATACTCCTTCAATTTCATGTGCCCGAATCCCTTTTATTGACATCAAAAAGAATATTTTTAGTCTGTGAAAAGATTTTTTGAGTTTAGGAGAACAGGATAAATGTATATTTTTAAAAATAAATCCGTAAAATTCCATACCCTAGTTGTGGGTAAGAAAGAATGTTTAAAAAATATCTGAGCAAAAAAACGCAATCTCGACGTGTTTATAAATTTTACGTTTCGAGAAAGAAACATTTATTATTATTACTGTTGGTAATGTTTGCCAATTAATGTTACCAACTAGACTTCAATACTTTTTCCTTGTTAATAGACATAATTTAACTTTCTTTCTTTGTGTATGTATATGCGGTCAAACCCCGATAAAACGGACTCGGGATATAACGATCACCAGGTTTTAACGAAGTTTCCAAAATGGTCCCACCCGAACTCCAATGCCACTTATGTATTTACAAATACTTGTAACGATCTTCAAAAGTGAAGAATTTGGATATAGTGAAACGAAATTTCCATTTTTCAAAATTGGTTTGAGATCTTTAACGAAAAATCACTACTTATTTTCATACTTTAGAGAAATAAATAGGGGAACCCGGGGCAAAACAGAACCCCCTCATTTTTTCGCCCAGTTTGTTGAGCGAATTAGTGGGAACTCCTTTAATTTCATAACATACCCTACTGCGCATGACTGAACTGTCAAAGTTCATGAGAGTTGGCTACTACGCATAGTTGAGAAGAGTTCCTCGTTTCTAAACATAATACTGTAGTTTCACCGAGTTTTCTTCCCAAGTTAATTCAAATAAGTTATTATTATGTTTGGATAAGCATTACTTTATCGTTAGTATTACTCTTTGGACTGTTCACTCATGTACTTGTATTGTAGTAGTTTCTAGCCTAGTCTTACAGTAGTTCTTTGTTAACCTCTGCTCTTGGGTCATAGTGTAATTTTCCTATTGCCGGAGTAGAAAGTGCTTACGAAAATGCATTGTGAGTTTGGTCATTAACTTTACTTTTTCTTCGTTTCATTTTTAATTATCGATATATTGTCTGAATTAATTTTATTGAGATTTCTTATACTTAATGTAACTTATGTCGTGTTGAATAGTCATAAGAAAAAAATTCCTTTTTATATTTAAGAATTTTCAAAGAGTACATAAAAACGGGCCATTTGACAAAGTTTTCTAAATTGTGAATAACAATTTATGTATTGATCATGGACTAGTTTTTAAATTCATTATGTGTGACGAAATAAATATATTTTATAACGTTGCATTTTCAAACTTCTCTTAGTATTATTTATCATTTTACAGCCCTCCAAACCTTAAATATTCCGTTTTGCCACGGGTTCCCCTATAAGTACACTGTTTAATTTTTTAAGAACAAATATTTATTTTAGTTTATCATAGCCCATTACTAATTGTAATTTAGTGTAATTAATTTGTTCAACACAGAAATGCATTTAGAATTATAGGAAATCTTGTGTAGCCAATATTTGAAAAATCGATAGAGTGAACCATCGGTTACAGCGAACTTCTGGATCGGTCTGTTAAGAGTTCTTTATAATAAGCTTTGACTGTATCAGCTATTTTTATATTAGTCGGAGATGTTTTTCGACACTTTACAATGAGATTAATTTCTACATTTGAAATAAGCCAAAAAAAGCAAAGCGAGTGAATAAAGAGAAGTTATTCATGTTCCTATTATTCTGAAAACATAAGAACTTCTACAAGCATCAAAATAAAATGAATCTTAGTAGAAAGCGAACGACAATGCTAAACGTTATAAGAAACGATTGAAAATCAAACGACTTATTCGTGTTTTTCGAAGATAACGGAAATTTCCACTATAAACTCAGAACATTACTGAATTCTATTAAATTAGTACAGTTAGTCTAATAAATTAACCCTTTAAAGGGCCATTTCACCTAGTTTTGGTATAATAAAATAACTTTGGGATTGAGATTATCAAGTCGATTCCCTTCGTTTAAGTTTGAGATAAGAAACTAGAACATCTAGGGGTTTTGTTTCATCGAAACATTTGGCGAAAACTCATGCCAATCTTAAAATCGCATTTAAAACTTGATGAATTTGGTGGTAAGTATACTTACCACGGTCTTAGAAAGGGTTAAGTCAATATACAGGGTTGTTATGATTTTTATATTTTTTGCCCACAGCGGCACAACCTATCTAGAGGGTGTAAGGAACTGACCTAAGTCCATCTATTCAGAAGGCTCTGGAGTCGGTTCTATACGATTCCAAACAAAACAAAATTTCACTAGAATGCAGCAGAAATGACGCGCTCTCTGACAACAAAAAAAAAGTTTAACATTTTAGGTAGCCCTTCTCCAATATCTAAGGCGATTTATGTAGATTTTTTTTACTGAAGTAAAATTGAGTATATCTTTTCAGGTTTTTTTAATTAAACTTAAATACACTGCCGAAATTCAGTTCTGGACGTAAAATATTTTTTTCCTTCAAAATATCCTTTTCGTGTGAGTTCATACTGCCTTAAAAACCCATTTCACATAAGACCTTGTGACAAGCCATTTTTTCACACAATCTGCCCACCACGACCACCTATCTGATCACTCACAGTGCATATAGGCCTTTTTTGACACACTCGGTGTCTAAAGACAGATGTCAGACAAACTCTGATCGGAAGGACAGTATCCAGTTCACATCTTCTCAATCCCACAGGACACTTTAGGTTGTGCAGTAGAAAACACAGGTTTCAGAATGGAATGCGTAATTAAAAATTGTGGAGATTTCACAGAGCATGCGTAGTGCTGTTTTTGTTTATTTGTCGCTGCAGAGCGACATGTCTTTAATTTTTATTGTTGGCAGAGATTGAATCCCATGAAATTATCTCCTTTTTCTGTGTTTTTGTTAGTTCCAGCTCTAGAGCTTTCAGGATTAGCGAAGTGTAATTTTAAGAACAAGAAAATGAATTCTCCTTGATTAATTTTTTAACAATTCTGCAAAAATCACCTCAAATAGGTGGCGCACCGCTCCCTAATGACGAAAGTTTTAACTTTTGGGGGTAGTGGGGTTTACAAAGCGCATCACTTGTACTACATGCTAGTGAAATTTTGCTTCGTTTGGATCAATAGAACCGGCTCCAAAGTCTTCTGATTAGGCGAATTTTAATTAAAACAACCCTGTACATGTATTAATTTCAAAGTAAATCAAAATCATTCAAAGAAAACAAAAAAACTAAGAAAATTACTATGAGAGAATCAAATTAAACATACAAGGAATCCATTCTCGTCCTCTTTATCAAGGGCTAAAGACTATTTTAAAATGGATTCAAAATATTTGGGAAATATTTCTGTAAGAAGCTTGCATTACGCCAAATATAGCTTCTCTTAGCCCGAAAATTTGTCCAACAAAAGACAAAGAAGATCAGTACCATCTAATAAGCATTATTTTAAAAAGAAAAAGGAAAACCAAACACATACATAAAAACACTAATAAGATTGATTTAAAAATGTTAGCCTTCGGGCTGAATAACAACCTTCATAAAAATAAACTTACCCCAAGCTTAGAAGAAAGATAAAAATGTCCTCACTTTATCACAAACCAACGCGAACTTCCCGCCTAAATATGCAATTCCCCTTTCTCCCTTTTTTTCCTTTCGTAAAGAAAAACTAGAATTAATTTCAAATGTTCCTAAGCTGTTTTTCTTCAAAGTTGTTTTTATTAACTTGTAAAGTAAATTTTGAAATCCTCAAGTCGAGTTCTTAAGCAAATGATTGCTCATTTCTTGTGTAACCTCTGTTAATACTTTATCACGGTCGTTATTCGTAAGTCTTTACTTGCAGCATAGCCAAGAGGAGACGAATTATGGCTGGGTAGACATGTACGAAGCTCCAGTGTTTTCTAAGAATAAACGCTCCTACTTCCTCAGGCTACCTGTTGCAGACGGAAAAGCTGGACACTTCAAACATGTCGCTTCCTTTGATACGACCGTAAGTATGCTAGGTATCATCATGATATTTTAGAATATAGACATTTCCTTCATTGAAGTGTCCAATAGGAAACTGAAAAAAATGCAAACAAAGTAAATCTGTCTTTCTACCCTTATTCCGTTGTAGAGAATTAAAATTTTATTTCACCGAAAATGCTTCTAAGTTAATATTAAAATTTATTTGCTAACAATCAAACTTTAGCATCAAAATATTTTAATTGACACTCTAAAATTTTATAATTAAATTATGAACAGCTAACTAAAATCGCCCATTTTCTCGAAAATTAATATGGTTTACAGTGTCTTAATAGTTTTACTCTTTATACTACAAATGGTACAGAACCGGCAATACTCATGTTTACGCAAAATTAAGTTTAATTTGCACTCGTCTGTTTAAATTGAAAGTGAAAAATACAGCAAGAAGTAGCAAAACATAGCTTGAAATAATCAAGAAGTGTATCCATTGGACATTCGTGTGTAAATTAAGTACATATTTTGATATGAAATTCATTTAAAACTTAGAATCGATAAAAGACAAGTTTGACTATACGCTTTGCTAATAATTCAACAGAAAGAAGTCATTACATTTTTAATAACATTTCTTATGCATTAAAAGATTATTTAAGGTTTTTTGCAATTTCATAATTGTTTTTAAATACATTCTGAAAAAACTCTGAAACTCTATCCACTAAATGTTTATGTATAAGAGATTCGAGATAATATATTTGCCTTTGCAGATATGAGTTAAGTTTATTTTGTTCCATTCGTTTGGAAAAAATAATTTTTAAATAGTTGAAAAGCTTTTTATTGTAATTTTCAGTAAAAAAAAATTGTTTTGAAAGCTTAACATACCCTAAATTAATACTCGAATTTTTAAAATTTTTGATGATTAAAATACTATCTCTGTTTTTTTATTAAGTATTATTAATAAAAAATTATTCTATTTGTTTTTGCATGTATTCCAAGAATTAGAAATTATATTTATTATCGTAAATAGTTTCACATTATAAAATTTAGTTTACCTAATTGGTTTATAATGTTTTAATTTACCTGTTTTCTGTTTTGCTTATTAAAATACAGAATTAACTTTTGACTAAAAAGTTAACTCTGTTTAATTAAACTTGTATTCCATTAATTAGAAATGATTTTCATTATCATAAAAAGTTTTTCAGATTTGATCTGGCACAAATAAAACAGAATGACATCTTCATTTTTTCTCTACTTGTGTTAGCCTAGCAACAGAAAGCAAAATATGAACAGCCTTCATTAAACAGGTTTTGTTCATCTTACTGTAAAGTTAAAAGTAACAGCGCGGTTTAAAGATGCTGACGATGTCCATTAGAGACATTTAATGGTGATTTTTGCGATTCAACTTTCCCTTGTTTATTTTTTAGTATCACAGACATTCACAAAAAAATAACATGTTCTTAATCAGCTTGAATGCCCCAACAACTAAGATGAACTATTGCTTTTCTGTGAGCAAACTACAATAAACACAAGGTGATGGGGCATAGTTCCCGACGCTCACACACTGTCGGAATAAACAACGAACAGCTTTAAACCTTCTCTTATGAAATATTTATGTATAATTATTTCTACGGATTTCTTTGTGTTGCAAATGATATTTCTTGAAATTTTGATGTACGATAAACGATTCCGAAATAATGATGTGGATCGTTCATTATAATTTGATCCGAAGCCGACACTGAGTTTTATCATTTATTAAATATTCAAAAATATTTCTAGCTTTCGTCAAATAATTAGTATATTTTTCCTTACAAGTATTTTCGGCTGCCTCAAATAGATATAAATAAAATGCATTTCCATTAAACACTCTTATTACTCTAAAAATTACCAAAAAAATCTATGGCCATACTTTATATTTTACGCACTCAGATTGTATAACTGATTAAATGTAGCCAAATAACAAACTGATTTCTATAAATGAAAGTTTTTAATTGACTATATAAGTAATAAAGTTTATAAACTAAGTTGTAAAATTTGTTTTAATCTATCCAATAACAAACTGATTTCTATAAATTAAATCTATAAAAAAAACGGAAGTATTAAATAAGATTGTTAAAATAAAAGTTGCTGATTTTTCTTCATTAAAAGAATTTTTCCTCATGATTTTTCATAATTCTGGAATATTTATAGTGATTACAAAATTAATAATACCATGAATTATTTAGATAAATAACATAGTGGCATAAGCTGTTCTTTAGATTGTTAATGACTTCTGTGCACAATGCAGTGTATTAAAAAGTACTGTTTGTTATTGTATCAAGTGCATGTGAGTAGTAAGTACTCAGCGCCTTTATTTGTGCATTTTTTTAAGTGAATTGCTTTTATCATTTGATGTACATAATTTTTGTTGTTCATGTGTGGAAAGTGAATGTGTTTTGTGCAGAGTGACCGCAAGGACTTCTTGACCCATGGCAGCTATGACATCACTCGAATTTTGGCCTATCTCGAAGAGGATCATTCCGTGTGAGCTCTCTGCCGTTATCATCCGCATGATTGGTCCTTTTCCCCCGCACACTCTCCTCCCATCCACAATCTCGTCCTCATATGCATTGCTTCGAATTCCTCGTTGCATGCTTCTTCACACTTAACTTAGTTTTTGTCTTGTTCTTGATTAATGTTTTGTGCAACCAGCATTTCTTGTTTTCGCAGCTATAGGATCGCTTCTTAGAAATATGGCTCCACTTAGCATTAGAAATAAGATGCAATGCCGCAACTTTTTGCATATAGGAATGCTCGTGTTTTATGTTTTTTAGTGTGAAAACTCAATTAAAATTCAGTGATGAATATTTTAAATTATAAAATGTTTTAGTACAATACCGACAGGTAGGTGTAGATATACCAAGTCAACCTCCCATTTATATATGGGTTTTTTTTTCCCCCTCAGAAATAAATCACGAAAAAAATATTTGTATCAGGAAAACATTTAACTTTATTCTCCTTTTTTGTGGGAAAAAATTAACATTAAAGCTTACAACATTCGAATTTTTTTTAATTCTTTATAGGAAAAAAGTTGAAAGTCAGTTAAAAAATCTTAAGAAGAAATAATAATGTAGCAAAACACATCTATTTAGCTTGTATTTAAAAAATCTCCACATGAGGTCTGATAAAAATTAGAGTTAAACGTAAAAAAGTAAAACTAAACGTAAAAGCATTAAATTCATTTTTGTGTGATGCAAAGTAATTATAGCAACATCCCAGTAATTTCTTTCTATGAACTGTACTAAATTAGAGATGTAAATACAAAAAAATTATACGTGTATTTAGAACTGCTAATTAAAACCAGTAAATTCAAATACCATCGGAAAATGTTCCAATCTAACGGAGTCAAAAAATGTTTATCTTAATGAAGATAAATACGTTAATTGAATGATCCACTATTGATAAATGTTTGAAACCTTAAATAAATAAGATAATTAGGTAAATTTCTTATACCATGGTTAGAAAATTAATTAGATATTTGCAAGTCACATTAGGAAAAGCAGAACATGAAAAATTCAGTAGTTAATGAGTCATTGTTTAATAGCATTAGACTGTAACAATTCACAAAAGTGAAAAAGATCTTGATTTATATGCTAAAAAAAGGAGCCTGTTCCGCGAACACAAAAGAGACGCTCTAGCCATTCGTAGATCTTTGTCGATTTTTCAAATCAAAGGTAATTTAGAATGGCAGTTTAATTCTGGAATACTGTACTGCAATTCGAAACGTTTGTAGCTGAAAAACGATTACCAACGAATACCAACATTAGCAGTAATTAGCTGAATACCAGAAACAGGCAATCTATAGAAGAAATGGAGATGACAAAAATGGAACCCTAATGGCATATATGTCTCGGAGAGTAGACTTCTTTCCCTATTGGTAAATAAATCCCACTTTTACATAGGCTTTTATGTTTTTAGTATTCTTAAGAATTAAGTAATAAAATTATGATTAAAGAAACCTGGAAACGGTGGATGTGGTTGCAAATGGTGGAGTTATGTTTTCGTTGTCTTCGTAACAAGATTATTGTTACGAACAATAGAAAATTAAAAAATGTTAAAAACAATAGAAAATTAAAAAA